>PVIC010000275.1:0-138013 GCA_004025085.1 Thryonomys swinderianus
AGCTTCACTTGGGGATAAATGAAAACCTTTCTGGCTCCTTTGGCCAGGGCCTGGGTGGCTTCTGGCCACCTCATCAGCTGTGCAGTCACTGTTCTTACCAGAGCAGATCCTACTTCCTGAGCAAGTCAGCAGTACAAAAAGCAAGAGTCCAAGATGCCAGTGCATTCAGGACCAACTCCATGCCAGATGCCAGGAGAGAGACCTTGCCAGTTTAACCCACACCCCGAGTGTCATTGGTCTAGAGCCACCTGGAGGCCACAGCCATGGCCAGGTGGCTGCTCTCACCCCACTGTGCAGCAGCCCTGATGGGGAGTGTAGGCTCTTTTCAGAGGGACTTTGGCGGGTGGCTCCCACCCACTGGATCCGGGTGCCTGGGTGACACACCCACCCACGGCGGTGCCGGCTTTTTGGGATGCATGGGCTCCCAGGCTCCTCCCCCACCACATGGGGGGCGTCACCCAGAGCTGGAGCCCAGGGTTCTGTCTCTGGGGCTGAGGGCTGAGGCTGAGTCCACACCCTCAGACACTGTGGTGTCTGCGTGTCTGTCACTCTGTGTTCTGAGGGCGGAAGCTGGACGCACAAACCGGGGTTCTGCTGAGACCCTCCCCTCAAAGCATGGGTCTCTCCCTCACCACCTGCCCCGCTGGCTGCTGTGGGCTCCCTAGCCAGCCTTGGGCATGCAGGTGCCCTTGCTGGGGCCACACAGCTCTCCTGCAGAGACCCTGAGGCCTGCTCCAGAAACATCACACCCATTAGGCCTGGAACTGCGGAGACCAAGGGTCCTTTCTGAAGAACTTGAGCAGGAAGCCACAAGTTCAAGACAGGGGCTGGTGGGCAGTGCGCAGGTTCCTTCGCTCACAGGGCTGCAGCGGCCAGCTCTCGGGTGTTGGCATCCACTGAGGGGAGGCAGAGGACACAGCGTCTGCTCTTGGGGTTCATAGATGGCGTGAGGTCCACACTGCACAGCACTGGAACCCGGGTGCCCTTGGGACACAGGCTGCTGCCCCAAGTGTGACCAAAGCACCATTCTGTTTCTCTCCCTGCTCGCAGGAGCTGCCCGGCCCTCACAGCCCTGCCCACCTGGCCCTCATCGTGACTCTACGGGACTGTAGGGAGTCCTGGTGCTCCAGCCATGGCCAGCGGGAGCACTGCCCCTCCCAGGTGCACCACACGGGCTCCCTGCTGCCATGTGTGGGTGTGTGGGAGCTGGCAATGGCCCTTTCCTGAACTCTACCAGCGCTGAGCCCCAGTCTGACCCTGTGGATACCACTGCTGCAGGCGGCTTCCTCCTCTTCCTTCAGCCTGGGGTGCTGGCTCATGCTTGGCCTCTCTGGGCCCCGCCGTCAGCCCAGGATTGGCTTCCCTGGCTCTTCTTATCTCACCCCAGTATTAGCTCTCCCAGCATCTTAAGTGGCGCTGCCCCCTCCCAGGTGCCAGGCTACTACACACCACCCTGGGCTCCCCGCTGCTCCCCGGCTCCAGGTTTGAATCCTGGTAAAGACCCTGAACTGCTTCCCTGGAGAGCAGGGCTCTGTGGCAGTGGCAATGAGGCTGGAAGGGAAAGACAACTCCTAAAGCCTTAACAGACAGACGGGCAGGGACACAGCCTGTGAAAGGTACAGTGTCCACTGCTGGGCATCTGGGCACTCTCAGCATGGACACCAGACAGCTGCTGGGCAGAGTAGTAGAAAAAGAGAGATGGTAACAAAAGAGAAGGGACTCACAGCAAGGCGGATACAGATCTGGCTTTAGACACGTGGCATTTGGGGGCTGTGGTATCAGAGGGGCCAACTTCCAAGCATCTGACCTTCTCTGAGAGGCTCCGGACAGGGCACCTATGCCCACACCTTCGAGGAACAGATGTCATGTGACATGACTGACCAATGAAGAAGGGGCAGGAGACGGAAGCCCCTCCGGTGTGAACTCTGCTGGGATCGTAGTACATGGGGACCCACAGGGCCTCCGCACACAGGAGTGGGGGGGCTGAGGGCAAGAGCAGCCACTGCACCGGGAAACAGAAATGCTGTGGAGGCTTTGCTGGTGCAGGACAATCAGTAACCTGCATTAATGGTCGAGGAGGCTGCAGGCTGACAGGACCGACTGGGAGCCCCATCATCCACAGAGGCCGCACTGGCATAGGAACAGAGGGCCGCCGCCCGTGCCCACCTCCTCGCCCAGGGAGGCGCTTGCAGCCCTCTGCCCCCCAAGACCCGGGTACCTGTGTTGTAGCCCCTTCCCAGGGCCGGCCACGGGCGGTGGTTCTTCCACAGGTTCCCGAGGTACCAGTCACTCTGGTTCTCCACCAAGCCCAGCACCTGCTGCCCTGTGGAAGCAGAGAACGCAAGTCGTAACTGTGGCTCCATGGTGCTCGCGAAGGGCCGACTCTGCTAGGCCCAGGCCGGACCCCCTGTGCACCCTGAACGAACTTACTCCATTCTCACGCTGGGTGGCATCTGCCTTATCCCAGTCTGCAGAGATAGACGCCGGTCCAGAACTGACGACCACTTTGCGCTGGGCATGTGGTCCCCTGTGGTAAGCCCGATGCCTGCTCACTGCCCACGCATTCCTGCCCTCCCAGCCTGCGGGACCGTCGTGGGCTGGCAGGCTCACCCTCAGAAGCCCAGTGCCAGCCTGCCCACAGGATGTGCCCTGCGGGCTCTCTGAGCTTCTTTCTCCCATTGGAGAGGAGGGAGTGCCCTGCTGGGGAGGCGCACAAGTGGAGGGCTGCCCTGACTGCTGTGCGCAGGCCCCTGCTTCCTCTGAAGTGTGTTTACTGTGTGCACCACAGGTGCAGCTGGCTCCAGGCCCAGAGTGTGCTCTGCAGGGACAGACACTCCTCTGGCCATGGCACTACCTCATTTCTCTAAATTGTGGCATCTCCGTGAGCTGTTCTGTGGCCCCACGTCCCAGGACACAGGCAGGACTGAGTCTCCCAGCATCCCCAGAGCATTGGACCCGGCGTGATGCCAGGAGGGCCCCACCTGGGAGTCAAGGAGCCCGAGGGGCTGGGTTTGAGAACTCTAGGGTATGAGACCACCCAGATTCTTCCTCCTTGCTGGCTGCTTTTCTGCTTCTGCTGAGCACAATAGTGTGAGGTGGGCACCATTAACCAGGGCTGCATGGAAGGGAAGCGGGCTGGCATCCTGACTCACTGGGGGCACAGCCACCTATATCTGTCCTGGCACTCAGTGCTGTCTGGAGCCAGAGCCTCTGCTGTTGGCCAAGCTGAGCAACAGAGGCTTCGGGAAGCTGGCAGGGCTGGGACATGCACTGGGTGATGGATGGAGGGCCCCCTTGGTGTGGTGACAGCCCTCAAAAGGAGGGCGTGCGGGGCTGGTGTCATTTGCTTCATCAAGTTAGTGAACTCCTATTTAAATGACCACTCCAGCACAAATGCATGAATTAGAGGTGTGGGAGAAATACAGCCACCTGTGTCTTTGTTGTCTGTGGTCTTGTCCAAAGCTTTAGCCTCCCTCAGCCAGGTGGATGCCTCATGTGGGGGGCGTGCAGCAAATCTCTCCCTGTAGGGTGTGGAGCATCCGGCACGCTCCACACCCCACACTACCACTTGGCATGGAGGCCAGGGGCTGTGCTATGCTCCCCCCACCCTGGCTCTGCCAGTTCTCCCAGCATAGCTGCCCATGCCCCTGCCACCCCTGTGTCCTCTCAGGGCTGTCTGCACAGCCCTGGAGCTCAGGGGTAAAGTGCTGCTGGCTCCAACTCCCAACACCGCAGAACAAAACCACAAAACAGGAGAACGGCTCCTGGCCACAAGCTGCTGGGACAGATGAGGCACAAATACGCTGGGACGGCAGCTGTGTAAAAGCCCAAGAATAAATCCCACCGCCACCCTCAGCAGGAAACACGCGGCCTGCAGTCTGCATGCCGAGAGCTGGGGCTGTGTCAGGTCCCCGCACAGTGCTGGGGCCTCCAAGAGGAACACGGTCATTGGGAACCGAAGACTTGGCTAGTAAAAGGGAAATACTTGAAACCCTCTGTTCTGCAAGCACTCTCACAATCGAAGAGCTTCTATCCTCAGGAGGATGGCAGCTGCCTTGGGGGGAGGCTCTGGAGGCCAGACAGGCACTGGGGTTCACAGGGCACCTCGGGCACAGGGTGGCAGCAAAGCAAGGCCAGTCCCAGCAGCCTTCAAGGGCCAGGTCTGCCTCCTCTGCCTGAGCACGGCCCCACCCGTCCTGACATTGGCCGATGAGCCCATATTCACGATCGGAGCGCAAAGTTCTGCTCAGTCCGAAGAGTGGTGCTTCCCTTCCTCCCTCTGTCATCTCTGCAAAGGGGAATCATCAAAGGGACCTGAGACACGGCTGTCTGTCCTCCAGGATGTGCATCCCAGCCTCATCTGGGCAGAACTGGCCGAGTCCAGCCCACTGCGCTCCCCTGCGCTCTCGGGTCTGTCTCTTCTGAAGGGCCCCTCTGTTGGCAATTCTTCAGCACTTCGTGCACAGCCCTGCTTCTGCCCTACAGCAGTGGAACGGCCGAGCCTGGACTCCTGGCTTGCGCTGGGCTTCTGGCTAGGCGATGGCGGGCACTCCACCCACTTTCCCAGTCATGGAACGGGACCTCAGGCCCACTGTTTGGTTCTGAGCTTTAGTTTTGATTTCTTTGTAGTAGATAATAAGTTGCCTCCTTCTTGTCATGAGGTTGTTTGAGAGCATCTATTCTGTGGTTTTAAAACGTCGTAAGATACAGGCTGATGGGTTTCATTGATGGCATGAGTTTATTTTCACAAGAAAGTTTTGTCCTTTGATTTGTCTTTTCTTTGTAAAAGAGAATCTTCTTTGTCTGTGACTTGGACTGAGTAACATTTAGCCCTGTTTTTACAATCATGCTACTCAGTGTAGTAACTATTGTTATTCTCCAAATATTTTGTTTTATTTTTTTTCACTGAAGTAGAGTGCTGTTTAATTTTTATTAAAAAATGGAAATAAAATGTTGCAAACTGTCCAATATTATTCTATTTGGACAAGTCCTATTATGTTACCAAAAGGTCCAGGCCTTTAGTAGCTCCCATGTAACTGTTTGCATTTTGCACTTGCTTTTCCCCTCAACAGAGGTGTTCGGGCAGAGACGCCCAACACAAGGCCTGCAGGAAGCTCAGCACAGGTATCATGCTGACGTGGCTGACAAACCACGGTGAGGCAGGGACTCCTGCCCCAGGAGCCAGAGGCTTCTGAGAGCACAGTCCCCCGCAGCCAGAAGGGGCCACCCTGCACACGAGAGCAGGGGCGCAACACCACACAGCTCTGCGCATCAGCCCCGATGGCCACGAACAGGCGGAAGTCTGTGGGCTGTGGGTCCCCTCAGGACCTGCTGTTCTTGCTTCAGCCCCACACGCGGACAGCAAACACCCATACCTCATCCCCGGGGCCAAGCAGGCAGGTTCTGCTGTTTGCTAGAAGCCTGTCCTTGCCGGAGACGGAGTGGGGTAGTGCAAGTCCGAGGGGAAGTGAGGCTTCTGGGGGGTCACGGAGATGGGAGTGGGCAGCAGGGAAGGCAGTATGGGGTGCAGCTGCTGGCACCGTGGGGGGACAGGAATGCTGGCTGCAAGGTCACCTAACAGGGATCCGTGCCCATGCACGGTGCCCTCAGGTGCTCCCACCGTCCCCACCCGTTCAGCCCGAAGTTGGTTCCCGAGTGCTGATGATGTGCCAGGTCCTGTTCCATGAGTTGTGCAGAAAGAGACACAGGACAGAACACCCCGTGGCTGTCTGTCTCCAGGCTGGGCCACACAGAGACGCGGGTACAGGCTGGGTGTGAGGACGGCACGGAGCAGGGCTGTGCAGTCTGCACTGCTCAGCACCTCCCCACTGGGTGCCTCCTGGCTCTGGAGGGTGTGGCCCAGGATGGCAGGGGACACAGGCCTCAGGAGGGGGACCCGCAGGGCGCATGTCCCAGGGGAGAGGACGCAGTAAGCCCTGGTCACAGACCGGATGCGGGAAAGGATACTGGTCAGTAGCTAGCAGGGAAGGGCTGCCTGGGAGGACCTCTGACCCTGATGAATGCAAGAGATCAGAGCGCGCCTCAGCCTCCTCCCTGCTCAGCACCACCCGAGTGAAGCGAGCGCCTGCCTGCTCACAACATGCTCATTGCTGTCACTTCCAAACTTCACCCTGGACAACTCCCAGGGCTGAGTGCAGGCCGGTGTGTGTGTGAGGGCATCGCAGAGCTGTCAGGACTCGAGGCACTAGAGGCCTGGGGCTCTCAGACCCCTGGCCGGGCTGGGGAGGCGGTGACACCTCCTGTGGTCCAGAGGTGCTATGTGCGACTCACTGGGTTTGTCTGCTGGCATGTGGCCGAGGACATCGTCTGCTGAGGCAGGGGCTGACACCCTTGTGACTTCCCATGGGAAATTCCTCCCAAACCTAAATAAAACCTCGACTCCACAGCAGAGGATACACAGTGGAGGGGCAACCCTCACCCCAGCCTCAGATCCGAAGTGCTCCTGTCTTGTGGGCGGAGGCCAGGCTGACATCACAGGCACTGCTAACAGGACCTAGAGATGCTGTCTGTCACAGCATCTGGGACAGCTTCTTCTTCCTGTGATCTCCTGGAAGAGGCCAAAGCTCCCCTCCACCCGGGCACACTGCAGGAGCGTGTAAGGCTGCAGTGACAGAGATCCGGTGGAGGCCAGGCAAGGAGTACTGTGCTGAGAGGCCAGGCCCTCCACAGGGCGATCATCCAGTTCCTGGGTGCCTATGGTTCTGGAGGGGTCACCAGAATGGATTTCGTTCTGACTTTGGTTCCTCTTAGCCTTCTACCTCCTCAGCTCCCAGCAGTAGCCTGGGTTCCCTCAGAGTCCACCCAGAGCCTGGGCCGTGGGGAGCCCCTTCTGGGAAGCGGAAAGCCAGTCGGCTCTTGCTGATCCTGCTGTGTGGGGAGTAGCAGGCTGCTTCTGCTGGCTTCTGTTGGGTCAGTGCATTGGATGAATCGGCACCATAGGCAAGGGACAAGATTCACAAGTCTGAGCTCAGATCCACGACCAGTCCCCTTGGTGAGGCAAGGCATCCCAACTCCTGCCTGGGGAGCACAGACCACCGCACTGTGTGTGCCATCACCAGCGGGACCAACAGCAGTGGGCACAGCTTATATTCCATGGTACATGCTCTGTGTGCTGCTTCCCAGGGCGCTGTGTCCCATGAACTCATTAATTACAGATTTGTCTACCAGTGATCCACACAGAGATGCGTACTGCTACGATCAAGCCGCAGACGGGTCTGTCTCTAGGACATATCTTCAAAGCACCTCACAGGAGACGGGCAGGCACCACACCTGGGAAGGCAAGGGAGGAAGGAAGCTGAGAGACGCCCACAGGTGAGAGTGTTCTGTGGGTGTGGAGTCATGTGGAGCGTGCTGCAGCACAGTGGGACAAGCGTGGCTCACAAGAAGCACCGTTCTTTTCAAAACAGCAGGGAGGGACGATGGAAGGTTCCCAGCCCAGAGATAAAGGTCAAAGGTGAGGGAAACGCCCAAAATTACATTGTGCACTGACTGAAATGTCGCACAGCAGCCCATCATTGCACCGGATTACTATGTGCCAATTAAACCAAAGTACATCTTGCAAGACCAGGTCCCTAAGGACAACGGACTGGACAGACTGGGGCTTGATACCAGTGCTTCCTGTCCTGCAGGAGCTGGGTCACATAAACTGGTGGCCCACAGGGCACAGAGACCCTCCTGCATCTGCATGTTCTCCAAGTTGCGTGTGTGTGTATGTGTGTGTGCGCGCGCGCACGCGCATGCACGCATGTCTGTTCCCAACCTGGCCATACCATTTCTTCCTGCTGTAAATCAGGGCTGTGCATATCACGTAAGGCACTAATTAAGCTGTGGAAGGAGTGCTGTTCCACAGAGACTCAGTGGCCGTGAGCTGATAAAAAACCGCCATAGGAAAGGACGCTTAGGAAAGGTAGCCTGGCTGGCGCCTGTGTTCCTGTACTTACTGAGGAGCCAGTGAGCGCCACCTCTGCCTTAGCTGGCACTGGATGTGGCAAAACAGGCATGGGTTAGAAAGAAACAGGACCTCTGGCTCTGGTCCAGGCTCTGAAGCCGCCGCCCGACTCTCACGCCCAGTTGCCCTCCGGTCCCTTGCCAGGCTGAGACCTGAACATGGGCAGCACCACTCATGCTAACCAAACCTGAGCTTGAGGCCAGGGCAACCTCTGGAGACCCAGACTTGAGCTCTGAATGAAGATATCCCCACACAGAACCCCATAGCCTCCGGGAACGTGGAGGTGCCAGGACTCCACAGCTGTGGTGCCCATGGGCTCCAGAGCCAACTAAGCCATAAATGCGATCAGCATTGCCCTCGAGATGTGCAGCTGGACATGCCTACCCACCCACAGTGGCTGCAGTTTTCCAGAGACAGCCAGATTTGGGGCATATTGTCAAGCAGCTTCAAAACAAATTCCTGGCATGCTCAGGGCTTCTCAATCTGTGCCTTATCCCAGCGTGGAGTAATCCTCCGTGGCTTATAAAGCCCGCTCTGCTTTTTACCTTGCGCTTGATCTTTCCCATTTCAATTAACCTTCTGCTGAAGTGTCACAGATGAAAGGCGTCGTGGAAAGGGCTGAACCTGCTCCAAGCCGGCCTGTGAGCTCCCAGCGGAGTCTAATTCCACTGAGGCACATACCCGCTCCACTGGCGGCACCCGGCACTTAGGAGGAGGACTCCTGGCAGGCGTTGGTGTCACAGAGCTTATTCCTAGGGGCTACCGCGGCGCCAAGCTAGAACTCCCTATGCCATCCGGCACCTCTGCCGATTCGCAGCTCGTGTGCCAGGAGTGAAGGAAGAAGTGGGAGGCGGCCACAGGGGGAAGCCTGGCCTGGCATGAGGACCCATCCAAGGTGCAACTTCTGCATCTCATAGAGCCGGGTTCACAGCAGTGCTTGGACCCAGAGAGCTGCAGTTTGGAAACCTTGCAGTGGACACCCAGCGAGCACTGGACGAGCGTGTGAGTGTCTCCTCCTCCATGAACAGGAGAGAGTCATCCGTGCTGCCCCACTAGACTAAGGAGAGATGTGCCCCATGATGTACTGATAACCACCCTCCAGAGCGCCATGCTCAGCTTTAGTCCAGTCTGCACTTCATCAGCTTCTGTGCCATGTGACAGACAGTTCTCGCCAAGTGCGCATGAACATAGTGCATTGTGGGCACAAAACATGTTACTGGTAAGCACAGGGGACACACAGACACATGAGACGTGAGACAGAACAAGTCACCCCCAGGGAACCTAAGCAAACCCGAAGGAAATGTTGGATTTCTTTGCAACTGATGGGGGGGGGGGCGCACGACTCCCAAGGGAGGTGGGTCTGGTGTTGGGTCCTAAAGGACAAACGAGAATTGTGTGGCCAAGCTGGGGTAGCAGGCCAGCTGGGGCCAGGCTGAGGGTGGTCAGGGAGGGACTGCCCTGGGAAATGGGCTGTGCACTCCAGCAGGGCACAGTCCTGTGCCTCTGAGCCCGATGGCACTGTGTCCTGGTGCCTGGTGCTTTAGACTTGCCCAGTGTGGGAGTTGTGGGGCTTCACTCCTATTATAGGAACTAAATGTAGAAAGGAGAGGTGGGCTCGAGTTAGAACATGACTCTGTCCTCCACTTGCACCAGGGGGCCCCATGTGCCAGGCAGAAGAGTGAGACAATAACCTGTCCATCCCTCTTCTCGTCTGTCACCCTGTCCATTCCTCTTCTCATCAAGAGGCACAGCAGTGACAGTGAGGTAACAACAGGGGGTAAAGGGGCCTGAGAAGACAGGATTATTTTCTGCCTTTCACCAGAAAAGGAGATGAGGGCATGGGGCATCAGTGTGCTCTAAAGGTGCCAGCCTCGCCTCTCCCAGAGGGCATGGGGGTGTGTGGCCTGCAGTGGGTCCTCTGATGTCACAGGGCTTGGTAGAGTTTAGAGCTGTGCGTGGAAAGGACCCAGCCCTCTGAGAGCTGTCCTGGGTTCAGAACCCTCCTTGCTAGGGCATCCTGATTTTCAGGCAGCACCTGCCACCCAAGAACCCAGGCTGTGCCCATGACAACACCAGGGAGCAGTGTACATGCTCTTGGCTGTGGGCCAAGGCTCTGAATCTCCATGACAGGCAGATGTATGGGTGGCACTCTGGGCACGGATAGCCTGAGCTCACACTCCAGTTAGAGCCACAGAGGCCCTGCTGGCCCCGCTGGCCTCTGAGGACAGTGCTGTGCAGTGCTGGTGTGTTGGTGCTTGTACATCACAAAGCTGCCTACAGCATTGGAGGATGCGAGGGCAGTGTAGGAAGATGAAACCCATTTCCTCCGCTATCACCCCATCCCTGCTGTGTGGGCCGACTCAGCTCTCCTGCTGAGCTGCCACTGCTTCTGGACCACGTCTTCACACCAATAATGAGCTTGAAGCACGGCGGGCACCTGGGTCCTCTGAGGAGGCTTCAGAGAAGTCCACACACCTGGGTCCATCTCAGGAGAGTCTCATTTGCCAATTTTCCAACTTTGGGGCAGGCCAGGAATTTGTAATTTTAAAGAGCTCCCTGTGTGACACTCTTGAGGATAAGATTCCTGAAAAAGAAAACCCAGCTGAAAACCCAAATAAGGTCTTCAGATAAAAAAGCAAACAAGCAGAAAGGTGTGCAGAGCCGCAAGCATGTTTCAGGGCACGGACAGATGCCTGAGGAGGAGGGAGGGCCCTGCTCACACCACAGCAGGGACACTGGTTTCTAAGGGACAAACAGAGGAAGAGAAGATGGCAACAGGGGCCCCAGGTGGGAGGGAAGAGCCGCTCACACTGAGGAAGACAGGAAGCTTGTTGGCCTTGGGCCAGTGTCCAGGGGCATGGCAGGATGTCCACAGAGCTCGGGGCTGCGGCCCTGCACATTGCTGGCAGTCAGAACTGGCACCTACTCTGTCAGTTTGAAAACACCTGTGAGGTCCTCATGTGGCACAAGCAGAGACAAGTGTCCCCGGAGATCTGTATTTTAAGGCCTAACAGCAAAGGACCCCAGAAATAAATTTCCAGGGGACATGGGTTCCTAGCAGCAACAAAAACAAATCCACAGGACACAGCACTGTAGGAGTTATGAGGAACGAGACCCTGAAAGACTCCCAGTTAGAACAATCATGTACTATATATAGGACACAGGAAAATCTGCTCAATTTGTAAAGAAATTTATAAGAAATAAGAGGCATCTCCAAATTCTTTTGCTCTCTTCCTTTTGAAAGGTAGGGTTCCCTTCCTGCTGAAGGGTTTCTTTCAAGAATTCATTTCTAAGGGGCAGACCTTAGGGACAAAAATGATGCTGCCTGACTTCTGAGTGAGGTGTCACCCCGCCGGCTCCCCTGACACATACCATTCCCCCTGCTCACTGCTTCTCCCTGTAGTTCATGGGGAAGGGCTGAGCTCCATGACTTAAGGCACCCCAAGATATAGCTGGGAGGGCCCCAAGTTGGGGACATGTGACGGCCCTGGGCTCCAGCTGCCACCAACTAGCTAGTGACTGGGTGAGTCACCGAAAACCCAAACATCCAGGTCAAGCAGAATGTGCCAGCATCTAACGGAAGCCAGGAGAGAGAATACGGTGTATGTGAAGCCCCTATGTCTTATGGTAATTTGTTATACATGCAGTTAATTACACATAGTATACAAAAGTACGGCAGAGGGAGAAACTAAAAAATGACCAGGTACACTGAAACAAAATCCAGCAGGAAAGGAGGAGAAAAGAAAAATAACTACTAGCTGACCTGTTACCAGAAACAATGTGAGCTTCGGGACATTTGAACAACACGGCCTCTACTGAGAAAAGAGCTATCAACCTGGAGTCCCAGAACTAAGGGAGGCTGCTTCAGCAAGACAAAGTAAAGACATTTTTCTGAGCATCCAAACCAGATTTTACTTGTGGAAGACCCTTTTGGAGAGGAATTTTGGAAGCTACATGTACCAGGAAGAGGAAAACAGTCCCAGAAAAGAAAGTGTGAAAGGTAAGAACAATGCAAAGAGAAAACAGCAAAAACACAGATGAAAAATTTAAATATACCAACTAAAAATTAGCAACCCCATTAATTAATGAAATTAGAAAAACATAAGTTAGAAAGAAGACTTTGAATACTGAACACGAGCCTGGTGAAGTGGTTCCAGGCAGCATTGTGGAGCTGTTCAGAGCTCAGATGTAATCTCAGACTTCAAATTAAATACGGGAGTGATAGTTCCTAGTCTGTCACTTTTAATCTACTGGAGGTTAACACTGAAACGAGGAAAGAAAAGCTATAATCAGTCCAACGACAGTGAGAAAAACAAGGATGAAGAAATGACTTTGGGAAGAGCCGGGCGCTGTGACGGACAGGAGCCAGGGGGAGGAGGACAGGGCTCAGCGGCGGCAGCCACGCTACAAAAACTCCCCCAAGACGCCCAGAACTGCTCCAGGAAGTGGCAACATGACGAGACCAGAGAGTTCTAACCACGGAAGAGTATTAAAAATGAGATTAATGATGATGTATTTTTACTATAATAAATTTTAAAAATGTAAACATTTGTCATATATTTTGATCACATCTTCTCTTCTTTAGAGTTAGAATTTTAAGTTTCACAGGAGAACAGGCGAGGGAACAGCATCCCCAGCTGCTGAGCCATGTCATGGAGTGTAGTGAGCTCCAGACGAGGATGCACAGACGGAGGGGGCTCATCCTGACACCCAAGTGAGGGCCAAGCAATTCCCACACAGTAAATAAATACACTCAGCATCCCCACTTCACACACGAATGGGTCCCTAGGATGTTGGAAGTAAACGTGAAAAACAGTTTTGTAAAAGGTAGAATAAACTATGGCTGGTAGTTAAGAAAGTATGGTCATCCCAGGTTAAAGGTTATTTCCTTAAACCAAATATAAGAACATGTAAACCACAGAGATGAGAACTGGCGAATTCAACTACATTGTAGTTTGGAACCTCAGTATACTACAAAGACTTCACTACATCCTGAAAGATATTTGCAGCACATGTCCAAACTACAGAGCAGCTAAAATCACAGAGAAATGATAACCAATCCAACTGAAAACTGAACACAAGTCCTACACAGGTAGTTCTTGGAACAGAACCAGGAAAGAAGCATATGACAGACAGCGCCACCTCATCACCAACAGAATAATGCAAAATAGTGTCCCTACGAGGCAGCACGCCACCCGCCAGGTCGGCAGTGTCCTCGGAACAGTAACACCTGAACAAGAAGCAAACAGATTAGGATGGGGAGTGACGGCCACCTTCATCACTAGGGTAGGGCGTGGCCTGGAATATCCATCTTGGAAAACTGCTGGCGGCCACTGACAGAGGTGAGGGTGATTGTGTGTGTGTGTGTGTGTGTGTGTGTGTGTGTGTGTGTACAGGTCCACTTCTACATGCAATCACTAAGGCACGTGCCTTAGGAGATGCGTGAATCCTACCTAGAGAAGTACTGTTGGAAGTAGCCAAGAAGATAACTAACTGTTCCAGACAAAGCAATGAATAAGCACCCTGTCTGAGTCATACACAGCCATGAGATGGATGGCGCCAATCAACATGCTACAAAACAGTGCATTTTAGTAATTTAATTTAAGCAAAAATTGCAAGTCCAAGATGTATTCAAGTAGAATGCTTCCATTTCTATAAAGTGAAAAGAGTCCAGGTTAGTAGGGCAAGGCTGGCAGCAGAGACGCTACCAAGGAAGACGGGCACGGAGAGGTCAGTCCCGACTCCAGCGTCTCAGGGACTCTGGGAACGCACAGGACTTAGAGAGCTGGGAATTTCTGTCAGAAGCTGGGTGGTGGGTCTGCTGCTTGGCATTCTCTGAACAGAATGTAGGTCTCAGGTGAGTTCTGCTCACACAGAGTCTTTCATTCCCAGTCTGCTGGGGACGATAACTCCACAGAACAGAGCTGGGCTGGGCTTGGAACGGCACAGATGCCCGGGGACTCTGCAGACACCTTGGCTCTGTGCCAGATGTTCTAGAGGCGGCAAGTGCACATCTGTCCCTGACCTAGGGACGGTGCGGCTGACTGTCCATGGGCTGTGCTGTGCTGTGGACAGGAGGACACCCATGCCCTGATGCTCTCAGGGACACTGAGGACAAAGCTGCACACTCCCAGCTCATCCCACTCCCTGCCAGCCACATCCTGGTGACACCGGCTCTAGACTTGTCTCTGACGTGTCCATCGCCCAGCACCACCCTGGCCCCTGCAGTCCCGGGCCTCTCTCTGCATAGCGCAGCCCAACTCTTGCTCGACACAGACCCCCGTTTAACACAGAGGCCAAATGCTTCACGGTGGTCCGCACCAGGCCAGCTCAGCTCCTCCCCAACACTGCGGCCGTCCACCCACCCTACCATGCTGGCCACTCCGGCCACCCTGTTCCTGCGTGGGCCCCACCCCCACACTGAGTCACCCCGCTCAGCTCCTCTGTGCTCTCCTCAGATTCTCACTCCACTGGGATTTGCTTTGAATCCCCGTCGGTCCTCAGGGTGGTAAGACTGGGAATTGCGTCTAGTGAGTACTTCAGTCCTTGGGGCGCAGGCTTGGAGGGACCAACGGTGGCCAGCCTGTTACCCGGCTCCCACCTGGAGATGTGACCTCCACTCTGAGCAGTGTGCCTCAGTCGCCTGCATGGCGAGGGCTGGCTGTGTGGGTGCCCGCCTCCCAGTCCGAGCCCCAGCACATGCCCTGAGCCTCCAAGATTCTGAGTTCATGGAGCTACTCCCCTCCCGGCAGCACAGCGAGGCACAGAGACTAGCGCACCCCTCCTCCTTCTCCCACGCTGCCGGAGCTTCCTCCCCAGCCCTGTGCCCTTGCAGCATCTGGATGTGTGCGCACACACATGCCTCTTCCTGTCTCTGCACACTTGAACACAGGCTTTTGAGGGACGCCTGTGGCTTTCTGACTCCTCTGCTTCTGGGCCAGGCAGTGTCTGCAACGCGGTCAATGGGCAACAAGGAGCAGGCATGATGCGGCCACGAGAAGGCAGCGGGTCTTTCAGAGACACCCCTCGACAAGCTGTAATCTTTCTGACATCTCAGAGCTTTCTCCCCACTTTTCTATCTGCTCCACACACCCCATATCATGTTAATCCTACTTCCTGCCCTTTCTGGAGGAAGGACCTCATTTTCAGGTCTCCCAGGAGCAGACGTGACTCTGAAAAAAAACATAGGGGGTGCCTTTCTTTGCTTTTCCGCTCACACAGCCCACAACTGTCTTGGCATCTGCCCAGACTCCAGTACTCTGCTCCGGGTGCCTGGTGCTGGCACTCTTGCCAACAGGAGAGGACAATTCAAAGGGGTGAAGAGACCACAATGAAGCCACGGGTGGGAGACTTGCTAGTGACTAGCAAAATGCTCCAAGCTTAAGCACCATCTCCCGACCTGTCCCCTTTCCCTTCACCTGCTGTACTTCCCAGGGTTTTAAACCAAAGCTCATCCAGAAAGAAGCAAACTCCAAAGAGAAGGCCTTCTGAGTTTTGTTCAAAAGACTGAAGTTCAAAACAAGCGGGAAGAGGACTAAGGTCCAGGCTTCATTAAGTAGATGTGTGGACGTTATGGGAAAGCAAAGCACAGGGGCCAAGCCCATAATGAATTCCACACACCACTGCTTTTGGCCTGGTGATATTTCATTCATTGATTTTATTGTCAAATGAAAAGGCGCTGGTTCCAAATGGCATTTACGGAGACAGATGGGGAGTGACCTCGACTTCATTACTTGGCGTTTGGTTTCTGGGTAATTTTAGTGTTACATGGGTGGGAAGCAACGCAGCCCTCTGGTTGCTATGACTAAGGTCCGGTTACCAGAGCCTGGGCCTTCACCCGCCTCCCCTGCTGGGTCCCAGGGAACTGACTCTCCCAGACCCGTCTGACACGTGACACCAGCAACTGTGCGAGACAGTGTAGGAGAGAAGACGTCCACAAGGAGCCTTGGCTCCGTGGTAACACTGGACGCGGCCTGCTGAGAGCAGCTGGAGTTTCTGCAAACAGGGACGAGCTGTCGACACGGGGGCCTGGTCTCTGTTTAGATCTCTCTCTCTTTCATCAGAATCCTCATTTCTTCCATAAACCCGGGACACCAGACCGCTTGCTTGGTTTCAGGACCACACTGCAGACCCAAGTCATGACGTAAAACCCAAACCCTCACTTTCTCTCCACAGATCCCATATTTAGGTAGCATATCACGTGCGCAGCCTCGCATTCTTCTAATTGTCAAGATCTGATCAACAATCCCTTGAAAAGAAACCCTGACATTAACTGAAAGTTTCCTGGGAAGAAATGTCCTGCACACACACCTCACTGTGCCAAGCAGGCAGCTCCCTGAGGATCATCCATGTGTAGGTGATGCGCCTGAAGTCGGGAGCTTGAGCACTGTGCCCAGAGCACACAGGCTCCATGGCCACGCTGGGCACAGCCAGGCTGGGCTCTGCCTCCTGGAAGCCTGGTCCTCCTTTCTTCTTCTGCCAACAGCGCCTGCCTCTGACTCAGACCTCTTTTCGGCTCGGTCACAACCCTCCCGCAGTACTGTGCCCGAAGCTTTGTGCTTCATTAAGGAGAAATCATAGCACCGTGAAGGGACTCTGCACAAGGAGGCAGGCCTGTGACAGCCGAGGGCTCCATGCCCAAACTCCTCTGTTTGGCTTTCGCCTGAGCAAACAGCCTCCTAGGGAAGGTGTCGGAGATGTCTGCTCTGCAGACACCCCCTGCTCTGTAGCACTCCTGCTCTGCAGGAGCCCCGCACTCCAGACTGGGCAGCCAGCGGTGTCGTAGCTGCCCAGACAGACCTAGCGCCTGTTCCTGTGG
Source organism: Thryonomys swinderianus (assembly GCA_004025085.1). NCBI lineage: Eukaryota > Metazoa > Chordata > Mammalia > Rodentia > Thryonomyidae > Thryonomys > Thryonomys swinderianus. The sequence continues at coordinate 16,788 of PVIC010000275.1, forward strand.
TTCTGCGGTCACCTCTGCCAACACACACCAGTGCCCATGGCCCACCACATGCCTCGTGTGGGCACAGGCTGTCACTCACTTCCCAGGAAGGCCCTGCACCTCTCCACCAGGCTCCCCGCATGCCCAGGCCACGCTGAGTTCTTCTACAGAACCGGTCACCAGGAGCAACCATCTGGATGCCCACCCTCACTCTGGCCTGGACCCACAACCTGAGGCTTTACTCAGTTCCATTCCACAGCCCTGCTGGGCACGAGTAGTGCGCGCCACACAGCAGCCATGCATGCAGCCAGGGGCTGTGGTCTGTTCGTGGGACCCTGAGCTCCAGTTGCCTGTCAGTGAGGGCCAGGAAGGAGTGACTGTGAAGGCTGCACACGACGGCACCCGCAGAGGCGGCAAGAGCCCCTCTTCCCACAGCCGGATATGGACGCCGAAGAGGCTGACACCGCACTGCGGGGTGTAGAAGCGGGAGTGACTGTGAGTCCTACCATTTCCACTGTCACAAAACAGCCCTGATTAGTCCTCATTGCCATCTTTGGATCGCTTCTCCCTGGTCTCTTATCGCCCTGATTGCTAATTTCTTGTGTTTCATTCCTCGCTGTCTCCACCTCTGTATGCCCTTCACAGTAAAGCCTGGAAACTGAAGGGACGCAGACGCCAGGCTTCCCAGGAAACCCCATTTCGGGAAAAGAAACATTCACGATCTTGTAGGATAATGACAGCAGCAGAGCGTCTTGGAGTCCCCGACGTGAGCCGCAGTGTGGCTGTGTCTCTGCTCCAGTGGCTGTTTGTCTCTCTCTCTCTCTGTCTCTGTCTCTCTCTCTCTCTCTCACACACACACACACACACACACGCACACGCACATGCATGGGAGCACATGTGTTGGGAACCATGCCAGTGTGGGGCAAGGGCAGGTCTCTGGTCTCCTAGGGCAGTCATTTAGGGCACTACGGCGCCCAGCTTTCTTGCACTGCCTAGAGAGGAGCAGGTTCCAGGACACAGGCTCTAACAGTAGCGTAGGGAGCGGCCAGGGCCCTGCGCAGTCGGTGAGTCAGTCACCGCACGGAGCAGCCACACACTGCACAGCAGGGTTCCTGCAGCTCCACACTCACCAGGTGCATGGACAGTGTCAGGCAGTTTTAAAAGAGAGGGAAGGTTGGGCCAGAGGGTTAGCTCAGTGGTTCCGGCACCTGCCTCGCAAGCACAAGGTCCTTAGTTCGATCCCCGGTAACCACATATAATGCTGGGCATGGAGACTCATGCCCACCAGCAATCAACACCGCATACCACAATGCTGGGCGTGGTGGCTCACGCCTGTCATCCCAGCACTCGGGAGGCAGAGACAGGAGGATTGCTGAGTTCGCAGTGGCTTGCCTGGGCACCATAGTGAGCTCAGGGCCAGCCTGAACTACAAAGCGAGACCCTGTCTCAAAAAAAAAAAAAAAAAAAAAAAAAGAGAAGGAAGGAGGAAGAAGCATTTTCTTAGAGTTATAAACATTAACCCCATTCTATGCTTATGCTCCTTCTAGAAATCCATGGCTAATATCTCACTGCCCTGAGATTGGAAGATGTCTCATGTTCTTAGAGATTTCTGCTCCAACACAGCTTTGAAGGGAGGCTGCTGCCTTCTGAAAAGAAACCGTGATATCACAGATGACAGCTATCAAGGGGACATCAGGGTCATGGATAGGAAGACTCTCAGCAGAAGGGCCTCGACCAATTACTGCTCGTTATCGCATTTAGTCTCTTTTAAAGGGGGCTTAACCCCACAGGTGCCACGTTTAAGTGCAGTGTGAAAGACCAGGACCCAAGCCGCCTGGCGAGCGTTTACTGCCTCCGCTGTGCAGTTTCACTTCTCGCTGTCAGGACACAAGTCCCCTGTGGATCCCAGGTAGGCGGCCCTGATGCCACCTCAAACATCTGCTTTGAAATAATGAGGAATAAACGGGAGACAGCTCTCTTTTAGATTCATTTGTGGTCACAAGAGGAAACCAGGCAAAGCTTACAGGAAAATATGGTGCACAGAAAGCAGCAGGGTGCTGTGGGTTTGCTGATGTCCCCGGAGAAAACTCAGCCGTCAGCGAGATGGCAAAGCCCTGTGCCCAAACACAGCTGCTCATCTGCAGTCCGGGAGCAGTGCTGCTCCCAGTGGAGCGGGGCGAAGCAAGCAGCCAGGACATCTGTTTCTGAGGGACGTGGGTCCGGGGAGACCAAACGCCTCGGTCTACATGTCTCTGGGAACACATGGGCCAGGCAGGCCAGAAGGGCTGGCTTGGGCACAGCGAAGGCCATGCTCTGCTCACTGCGGGGGGTCTCACAGGGAGGAGTGAGCTCTTTCAGGAGTTGTGCCCACTCCACTCCGAGGTGGCTTTGGGTGAACTAACAGATAGAAGTCCAAGTTCACACCTCTGATTCCGACTCCTTGCTGCCTGTGTAAGGAGGAAAGTAGGAGGCCGTTCAGGACACAGCAGTTTGAAGACCACCAGGGAGAGCAGTGCAGAAGATGGTTTAACCTGACCTCAGTACTCGGTCTCCGCCATATTTCCATAGCTCCATCAGGGTGGAATTCACACGTCACACTGTAGCCATGCACTCAGCCTCACTTCCGGGGCCCCCATACCATCTGGAGCCAGTGTGCACAGGTGTGATTAGCCACACCATCATGTAGATAAACATACCTTTCATTTCCAGCATTTTCTGGCACCACCCTAAGAGAACGACAGGGTACTGCTCATGCAGGCCCCAAACCACATCGTGGCAGCTGTAGCGGGGGGAGGGTAGGATGGGAGAACGCAGCAGTGCCCATGTGGGCCACTGACAAAGCGCCGATGTGCACAGGACTCTCCACCTGCACGGGTGTCGGGGTGCACCTCCCAGAACTGAGGGCAGAGGGGTACCCGAGAGCTGGCAGGGCAGAGGGAACAGCCCTTGGAGAGCCCACCTCAGGAGCCTGGCAGGAGGTCCCTTTCTCAGAAATCAACTCTTCCAAAGAGCTTTCAAAGAGATGAGAAGGAAGAGCTGAGCTGGGCTTGGTTCAGAGCTTCTACATGCCTCCAGAGACACTCAGAGGCTGAAGGGAAGGGTCCACGGGGGCCTCAGCTGGAAGCCAGCACAGGCAGCATCTGCCCTCCCGGCGGGTCTGACTGAGGCCATGGCTGCAGCTACGATGCCTCAGTGGCATAGAGACCAGGCCAGGGGCCCATCCACGGGGGCAATGGGCTGCTGGGAGGCATCTCCAGAGGGTTCTCTGTTAGGAGTTGCTCTTTGAAAATTATGTCCTTTACAGAGTGTTGGCCAAAACTCCCTCTTTGTCTAGAAACCACGTGTGCTTTTAGGTTCAAGAAAAGATGAGGGGGACCAGGGATTTAGTTCAGTGGTTCCGGTTCCTGCCTAGCAAGAGCAAGGTCCCTGGTGTGATCCCTGGTAACTACATACAACAGTACTGGGTGTGGTGACTCATGCCCACCAGCAATCAGTACCACACACCACAGTGCCGGGCGTGGTAGCTCACGCGTGTAATCCCAGCACTCAGGAGGCAGACCCAGGAGGATTGCTGAGTCCGAGGCTTGCCTGGCTACATAGTGAGCTCAGGGCCAGCCTGAACTACAAAGTGAGACCCTGTCTTAAAAAAAAAAATTAGGGAAAATTTTGTCTATCCGAATAAGATAAAGGAAAGATGCTTGTCTTCATGGGACCTTCATTTCACATCCACAAGAATAGTAAAAGGGCCCAGAATCCCCCAGAAACTTGCACACGAAGCACCTGTAACATCTCAGAGAGCCCCTCAGAGCTGAGGGCTCAGCCGAACAGCTCCCCGTCAAGTGCTGGGCCGGACACGGGACAGCAATGATTCAGGGGGTGGCACGCATTATAACTCATTGGTTATAATTGGTAAGTAAAGATTAAGGCCTTCACTCCGTCTGCTAATGCCCACAAAGTACATTTAACTGGAGTAAAAACAGGTCGAGACCGAGGGACCCTGTCCCTGTCATTTCCCCACTGTGACAGACCCAAGACTAGTAACTGCCCAGGTGCAGTCAGCCCACTGCTCTGGGAGGTCTGCATGGCCTCCAGCTGATCCCAGGGCAGCCACCCACTTCCTAAAGACCACCCTCCCCCGAAAGTCACGGCCCGAGCAAGCCTCCATCCCTAGTGCCCACAGGTGGCGCAATGTCACTGCACAGACCCTGGGGAAGTGAACCCGCTTGCAGGGCTCACTGCACAGTGTTCTGCGCCTTCCACACTCAGCTGCCGGATACAGCACACGTCTCCCTTCCTGGAAGCCCTGCTGGTCCCTGGCTCTGACCTTGCTCAGGGCCAAGGCCGAGCCCCATTCCATTTCTCCTGGCGAACATGGATGAAGCTCCAGTGACAGAGGCCCTGGGTTCTGGGGAGAAGGAGGGACAGAGGATGTGCCCTGCTCATGGTCCCATGGGAGTGAAGCCAGGGACTACAGGGGCCACCTCGGTGTGCATCTCTTCCAGTGCTGGTTAAACACCTCCCTAGCTCCCAGGGGACACAGGTGCCACAGGCCACCACTGTGCTGGGTGAACCCAAAGCGCCTCTGTGCAGAGCCCGGCACCGTTGCCCTCTGGGAAGTCCAAGCTGAGTGCCACGGAACCCTGTCCACGGCACCTTCTGACTGAAGGAAGGAAAGGGCAAACCACCCTTAGCCCTCTGTGCCTTGGCCGAGTCAGTCAACCTCTCGAAACCTCCCTTTCTTCGCCTGGAAACCCAGTGAGCAGCTCCTGTGGGCAGCAGCTGGCTGAGCAAGCAGGACGCCTGGTGCTGTGCTGGAGGAGGTGAAGGCGCCCAGGGCTTCTTCCCCTTGCTCCTCCGGCTTCCCGCCCTCCTGCAGAGGCATAGTCCACAGTCCCTCTGGCTTGGCAGGTGCTCGGCAGCTCTCCTGGGAAGTCGCCTCCAGGAGCGGGCAGACCCTCCCGCTTGGGCAGGCTGTCCCCCAGCGGCTCCCAGGGTCCGCCTCTCCTGGATGCTGCGCCCTGTCCACCACTGTTCCTGGGGAACTCTGACCTTATTTATCTACTTCGCAGCTGCAGAAGTGAAACTAGATAACAGGTTCCTCTGTGCTCAAGGGGGAGGTGCTCCGCAGCAGGGCCTGGGCACCCCAGGTACCACCCGATGCCGCCTGGGATTGTACCTGACACAGCTCACCCACCTGCCAGGTCCTGTGCCCCTTCAGAGTGGGAATGCTCTGGTCTCTTCCAACACCTTGCACAGAGTCTGGGGGATCCTCAGTAAATGGCAGGCAGGTGTAAAACAGGTGTGCAGAACTGCAATGCTGACTATGGCCAAAACTACCTGTGCGGGGTGAGCCCACAATGGGTGTGTTATAGACGTGAGTCCGGCCGAGCCCACATGCCCAGGTCAGAGTAACTCACACTTAAATTCCAGTCCCACAACGAACACCTTCTGACTAGGAAAACGTTCTAATTACAACCACACATTTTGTCTATTCTGTCCCTAATTTGAGAATGCTTTGTCTTGTCCTTTATGAGGATTGCTTACACTAATTTCCACAGAAACTGCACGGCTGCACATCTGGCATGCAGTTCTGCCCTTGCACCTTGTTCACCTTCATACCAACTCATTACTAGTGAAAGGAGTTGCCGGACTGGCCAGCACTGCTGCCGTCTGCACAGGCCCTGCTCGTCCTGGCGCCCCGCCTGGTTCCTCTCTGTCCTCAGTGTATTTTCCCAGGCCTGTGACAGACGCCAGGCAGGAGACAGGAGCTGCCGCAGAGCATCCAGTAATGTCTCAAGGGATGGATGGGGACAGGGGCCAGGCGGATGGTGGCTGGTGCTTGGAGGGTGGGTGGGTAGTTGGAGAGACAAACAGAAGAAGGGAGCAGACGAGGGAGGAAATGGTCCTGGTACTGGAAGCATGTCACCCCAGCGCCACCGCTGTGGCCCTTTGCCAGTCCTTTCTGCAGCCAGCAGGACAGGAGCAGCACACAGGGTGCAGAAGAAGCTAAAGAAGGACTTGTTGAATGAACAGATAAACAACTGAGCACACAATGCAGGCACCACCTGGACAACTGGCTGGGAAAGATTCCTCCCCACTGACAAGTCATGTCTCTCTGAGATTACCTCCGGATCTGCTTGCTCCTCAAGATTATTAGGATGCTTTAACAGGCAGGCAAGTTAAAATGAATGGTGAGGGATGCCAACAGAGTCCACACCTCCTATAGGCCACGCAGGGCACAACATTCAATGCCAGGGCCGTGACACTCTCCCAACCCCCCCCCCCCCGCTATAGGACCCCAGCGCGGTGCCCACGCTGGCCACAGAATGGTGAGCACGGGAGGCGAGGTGTGTGTGCAAAGCAGCTTCTCACAGGTAAGGAGCATGCAGAGCTGCAGTATCAATTAATCCCTCTGATCCCGACATCAGTAACGTAAGCCTTTTATGAGGCAGTAAAACAATTTTATGGCTTCTTCCTTCCGTCTCATGTCTTGGTATATTTTTTAATCAAAAAGGATAAGAACAGGAAGTCAGGTGGGTATAAATCTCCTGCTCTGCTCTGTCCTCTGCCTGGCGGGGTGAGGCACACCCTAGCTCCAGGCCGACTCCTGACAGCTCCTGCGCTGCAGGGGTGTTTGCAGAGCGCAGCCCCCGGGCCTGAAAAGCGGGGCTGCAGAGACAGACCCCACCCCTCTAGCCAAGCCCGCAGCGCTCAGCTCCCTCCGCAGATACACACGACGCACCCCCTCCACCTGGGCAGAGCACAGTGGGCTGAGCACAGTGGGCTGCAGGAGCCAGGGTGGCCTCGTCTTCCCTGGAGGCGATTTCAGACAACACTGGGTTTCCCCTCCGTGTCAGTGTACACAGACTTACTGTGCTCCTTCTGTAACTGGCTTTTCAGTTTGCTGCGTGCGACTTTTTACACGGTGCCCCTCATGCTGAGGCGCCAGCACAGCAAGACCGAGCCAGTCCCTACTGGAGTTGGCATCGTCTTGAAAACATTGCCATCATAAACGGTGGTAAAACTGTTGGCATCTTGGTGAAAGCCTTATGCATAAAATACATTCTCCTGCACATTGTTCTGCAACAGTAGTATTTCCCAATGTCATCATACATTCTTCTAAATTTTAATGTTGCCATTTATTCTGTGAATGGACATATACTAGTTATTAAAACGGCTGTCCTGAAATGGTAGTGGTACAGCCTCCTTGTTCCCATCTCTTGTGCCTTTGGAGGAACGACGTGCTATGCCAGCACACACATGTGGACTTCAGATTTGCATTTCCAACTGTAAAACTGCCCCGGGATGTACGCTCCTTCCACCATGCAGAAGAACTTGCATTTTTCTTACCTTTGCTCTACTGCCCATGTTTAACTCCTGCTATCACTGACTTTTCTGTGTCCATGTGGAGTGGAATGTTTTCATATATGAGATGACTTATCTAGGCTCCCTTTTTCAGGGAAGAGCCGCTGGGTCCTTTTACCATTTTCTCTCTGTCATTCCCATGGATCGGCAGGAATATTTTACACAGTGAAGTTCTGACTCATAATTTCCCATCTGTTATGCAAAGCAGCTTGTCTCAGAACCAACACTCATGGAGCCTTCTTTCCGATCCTCCTCTCGCCTCGGGCTCTGTCACTTGAGGCTGCTGCCCTGGCTTTAGCAGAGAGGAGAAACGCTGCCGATCACTGAGGGGCCACAGGTCTATCCAGGGGTGAAGGGGTTTCTGGCGCTGGGCACCCCTGGCAGACCCTGCCCAAGAACCTCTACCCCACGGATGTGTTCACTGTAGAAACCGAGGGCAGGCTGTGGCCTCCTCCATCAGGACAGAAGTGTGAGAGGACGGGCCGCAGGTAGGGCCAGGAATCTGGCGTCAGGAGACAGCAGCTCCCGGTGGGTCAGTTCCTCTGAGTCCAGCCTTAGGGCCACCTCCTGTCCGAGTTCCACGCCACGCTGCTGGGATCAGCCCGAGTCCTGAAGGTGCCTCCCGGCTGCCCTGCTCACTCAGGTCCTGGGCGGAAATCGGCAGCAGGCCCAGCACTGACCTGGGTGGGCTGGTGCTGGGCAACCTGCAGCCACTGTGACTTGGTCCCTGCCCCTCTCCACAGGGCTCTTCCTTCTGCTTCTGCTCTTACGTTTCTCGCTCAGGCATTTGCGTGTCAGGTGCTCTGGGTCCCGTGCAATGGGGCCCAGCGCTGCGTGTGGACCTGTAGGGTCACTTCCTGCGAGGCTACAGAAGGCCACACAGTGGGAGCAGGAACCCGTGGCTGCTTCCCCCAAGGAGACTTTGCTACAAGAGAAGTCGGAGTGATGAGAGAAGGGCCACGGAGCAGAACAGCCTGGCTCCACGGTGATGTGGGCAGGTGTGGCACTGAGCCGTTCTGAACAGTGCCGGGGGCGGCGGCCCCTGGGTGATGCAGGAACTGGGCAGGCAGAGGCTGGCGCTCACCACGCTGAGACACACGGTGTCTGTCCTGGGTGGGCATCACAGCTCTGCCCTGTGCTCTGCACTTGCCTTGCCCAGGTCGGGCTGGCCCGCTTCACATGGGCTCGTTTGAGGGCAGCACTGAGGGCACTGGCCTCCATCAAGGTATAGCGGGAAGATGCAGGGACAAAGAAGCCCCCTAGGGAGGGCTAGTCTCTGGGGCCTCCCGCTGTCTCTGGCTTGTCTCAGAGGGGGTTTCTGTCTGCAGCTCTGGGGCTCTGGGCTCTGGCTCTGTCACAGGCCCGGGAGTGCCCAGAGTGCTGCCCAGCAGAGCCCAGGGACACAGTGACGCTGGGGTGGGGAAGCCAGGCCACATTGCCCACGCTGCTCCTGGGCCTAGGGGGTGGAAGGGCAGGAGGAAGCAGATGAGGCCAGGGACGGGAGGACTGTGGGAGGCCAGCTCCAGCCCTGGGAGAAGCTAGAAGGGGGTGAAGCTGAGGAGAAGAAGCCAGAAGAAGCCGGAAGAAGCCGAGGAGATGAGGAGGGCAGCAGAGAGCTGTCATGACCGCTGGCGCCGTACACGCTGCCTCTTTCAAGGACGATTAAATGGCCCCACTCTGTTAAGGGATGGTGGAGGCACAGCGGCCTGTGGCTTTCAGAGTCTTCCTCAGAGCAGGGACAGCATGGCAGGACTGCAGATCTGTGCGGGAGGAGGGCAGGGAGGAGCCTGGGTCCAGGCATCAGGACCGTGCAGGTGAGTGCCATGGGGAGCAGCGGCATGTGCTGGCTGGACACCACTTTCCTACAAGTACGCTGTTCTTGGACGTCCACCCAAGCCCCCGCACAGCACAGCTGCCACTGCAGGGACACTCGCTGTCTCTGTTAAAAAGTAAGTGAGCTACGTCCTGATGTTCCTGTCACTGTCACCCCATCTTCCCCATTTGACTGTAGATATTTATGGGGCAGGGCTGTGGTGATACAGAGGAAAGTGAGCCATGGTGTCTCACAGGGAGGACTGTGGCCTGTGCGTTTGCGTGGGAACCTCTCTTCCCTAGCACTGCACCACTGGGATTTACACGCATGCCCAGGACTCAGCCTGTAAATCTCCCTGTGAGTCACACTTGGCACGCGGATGGCATCTCTGCAGAATACCTGCGAAGGTGATAAATGCCCCTTTCCCTCTACCTCAGCGGCTGCGTCTGAGAAACCTAGGGCCTTGGAGCAGACGGCTCAGGGTGACGAGGTCTAGTGGCCGGGGGCAGACTCTGCCTGGGGAAGCCCTGCGTCTGACCCTCCATTTCTTGCTTTCTTCCCCGTAAACTGTTATCGGACTGGTGATCAGCGTGGTCAGGGCTGTGGCCGCCCACTAGTCTGTGCACCCTCCTGCACCCCACTCACTGCAAACCCTGTCACTCTGGGGACTTGTCCCAAGCAGCATGTGACTCTGGGTGACTCCTTTTTGTACAAAAATTCATAATGCTTGTAGAAAATTAAAAAAATAAAAACATACATACTAGAAATAATTATAAACCTATCCACTAGAAATAACCACTTTTTAGTGGATATTCAATGATTTTCTGTCAAATGGACAGCCAGGTATTTACTTTTAAAATGTCCTTTTTCAGCCCAGTTAAGACTGGGAGCCTGGGTTTTACCATAGATCAATGTTTCAGTCCTACTAGAGGGTCCGATGCTGAAGTGCGACTGAGGCCGCAGGGATCCAGCCCTCTTCTCCCATGGCACCCGTCACCCTCTGCCTCAGTTTCCACCAAGGCATGTGTGCTAGTTAGTCTGGATTACAACTTGACTGGACTAAGGGCCCATGGGGAGGTGACCCACCGAGAGTGTGAGCCTCTCAGAACTGACCCACTGATGAGCTCAGTCACTAGGCCGCAGGGCCTGTGGGAAGGGGAGACCTGGCAGGCGTTTCTGGGCCTTCGCCTCTCCCTTTCTGGCTTTGTACCATGAGTGGAACAGTTCCTCCACCAGGTCCTTCCGCCATGACACCTGCCTGGGAGCCAGCTTGCCATGGACTGAACCCTCTGGAACCTGTTCTCCTTCAGGTTGGGCTGTCAGGAGTTCTGTCCTAGCAACGAGAAAGCCGACTGACTCACCCTAGTCGACCCCCCCATACAGGGACGTGCTCTGCAGGGGAGAGCAGGACCATGTGAGGTCAGAGTCGGTCTGCTGTGCTGACCCACGGATAAAGTGCTGGTGGAGAAACGCATGCTGCTCATCCCAAGAAGAGCAAATGTTTCTCTGCTCAGCAGTAAGAAGTAACAGACTGAGTATCTTGAATCTAAGACCCTGAAACCTGAAATGCTCTGATCCCCAAGATGACAGGGTCCCTCGATCTGTATTATAGAGGGAGCAGCTGCCTGACCACAACCTTGTGGTCTTGTCATTGGGCACCTCTGCCACAGAGGGAAAGGAGGGGTGGAGTGAGATGGGATGCTAGGCTGTGGGCACGGGTTCTGCTGCTCTGTGGCAGCCACCCTGTCTGTGTCCCCACTGATGTGAATAGCAGGGCGGTTCCATGCTGTTCTGTGACACTGGGCAGGCAGCCAGGAACAGCCTGGGCCCCCTGGGGTCCTGGCAGCCACAACAGCAGGGTGTGAGCGTGACTGCCCTGTTCCACCAGCACTTTCCCCAGCAGTGCAGCTGGTGCCTCTGCACAGAGGGCTCCTTTCACTTTACCTCCTGGCCATGTGGCCAAGACTTCCAACAGAGCATGCTTGCTGAGCCAGGAGTGTTCCCAACGGACAGAGCCACAGTACAGAACAGGCAGGCGGGCAGCCTCTGGAAGGCTGTGAGGTTCAAGCAGCTTTGAGAGGGGAAGAACCCCAAGAGGCAGGAGTGAATTTCCACAGAATCCATCGGAACTTACATCGGCACTACACTGACAGTAGTTCCTCTCCCCCAGCCTTGGCCTAGGGGCCCAGAAGCCCCAGATCGGCTCTTTGAGAGGGTGAGGTACCTGTTTTAACTTGGACAAACAGAATCTTAACTCAGCTGGGCTACCACCTGAGCTCCAGAGGAGAGGTCGAGGAAAGTCTCTGACATTTCTGTGCCCCAGGGAAGTGACTAGAACTGTGCTAGGCTCAAAAGCAGATCCACAGAGCCAGGGCACATGGCGAAGCCTCAGTGCCCAAGTGTCAAGTCTTGCCATCTAGTCCAACAGTCGCTAGACATTCAAATGTGCATTAGTCACGTTAGGAGAAAGGAACATTTCCTTTACTTGGTCAAAGTAGCCACATCTCAGGCTCAGTGACCATGTGGGGCCCAGTCAAGCTGTGCGATAGTAAATATCTCCATGGGGAGACAATTCTACTAGAAACTATACAGAAAAATCATACATGGAAGAAGAAATGAGAGAAAAGCCAATAGGGAGGCATGACAGGGGGTTCTGGTGGGAGTCTCCTTGCTCTGCACCTGCACTTCCGCTGTCCCGCAGACCTGTTCTACCAGTCCTCCTGCGGCTGCCAGACTCATTCCTTCACATATATCCACACAGCACTGCCGTGCACGGCCTCCCTAGACACGGTGATGGGGCAGGAACAGGGAGACCGCAGCAAACAGGGTCAGGCTGACCCCGCTCTTCATGGAGCCAGCACCGAGGTGGGGACTCAGGGACACAGCCAGGTAAGTACACAGTTAGGGTGCAGAGAGGCCAGCTGAAGAGAGGAGCCCAGGGCCCATAATCCTTGCCCTGCTTCCCAGAGAGCACGAAAGAAGGGGTGGGTGCTGCCCAGGCAGAGATGTGCTCACCATGGTCCTGCCCCAGCACCAAACAGACCACAGAAGGGTCCCTGTCACCATCGCATCCTTATTTGAAAACCATGTGCTTTTCCTTCACGCTGTCCCTGACAGAGGATGATGTGTTGTTCAGAAACACCAGTGCAGGGCAGGGGTCTAGAACAGCAGGGCCACGGTTTAGATCTAGTGTCCCAAAGCCCCATGTCTTAGTGCAACCTTCAGAAGTGACCAGTTCACAGCGCCACGCTCCCAACTCCCTGCTGAATTAGCCATGGGAGGCCATGGCTGGTGCAGGAGGGCCCTGGCCTGAGTAGGCAGAGCTGTTGCCTGGCTCCTCCTCCTCTCTGCTTGCTGGCTGCCCAAGGTGGACAGCAGTCTGCCACCAGGCCCTTCTCCCATGCAGTTCTGGGCTGAGCTGGCTAAGCAGAGAGAGTACCCCAAGTCCACCCTGATCATTACGCTGCAGGTGCCTCGCCCTGGTCAACACACACACCAAGGACACGAGGCGGCTCTGGGATGGCCGCCACTCCTATCCCAGGGTCTGTTTCCTAACGCCCCAGATACACACTTTCCAGGACGGTGCTGAGGAGTCTGGCCTCCTGCTGTGGAGTCCACACTGGTACCGCAGTCCTGGACCCTATGGTGTCTGCATTCTCTGCCCTCTCCTTCACCTCTCAGAACTCATATGGTGGAGATGCTGTTTTCAGAGTCCACAGGATGGGCATGCTGGGCTCTGTGTTCCCAAAGCAAGCTCCTGGCCTGCAGGACTGAGATCAAACGTCCCTGTGAACCTTGAGCAACCCAGGCAGGGCTTTTGGGAGGTGCCCAGGCCTGGCAGGAGGAGTGGCACTGGGCCCTGGCTCCGAGGGGTCCCAGGCCCTCCCTTCTCCCTCTGCTTTCCGCCCACCCACCCAGCTTTACCAACTGTGAGCCCAGTAAACCTCCCCTCCTTTCAGCTGCAGGTTTTGGGCATTGTGTCCAGCGCCAAGTAAAGCGCCCCAAGAGCCCAGGAAGCTCCCAGAGCCACAATGCTGCTCCCACCACAGCTCTCCGGCTGCCCACTGCGGGGTGGCCAGCACACCAAGGAGGGAGAGGCCAGGGATATGCAGGGCATGCCACGCTGGGAGACAAAGTCCAGACCACAGAGGCACAGGGCCCCGCTGGGACAGGGCAGGCTGCCCGGGTCATGTGACCAGAGGGTGGGGGAGGTGTCCCATCAAGCCCCTGCTCCCCACTCCTGGATCCTCTGCTTGTGCCCGGCCCTCCATGGGGAAGGTGACGCTCATGTCCAGCAGAGGAGACCGAGCTGCCCACGACAAGGGCAGGTGCTGAGCACCCAGAGAGTGGAGTCGTGCCATAGTGTGGACTCTCCCCTGTGGCATCTGAGTGCCGGCAGGAGGGACACGCACCAAACCAGCCTCCTGGGAAGGGGTTTGAGTCACATGACAACTGCCTTCCTTGTGAGGACCTGGTGTGTGTGTCACACAGCTTAATGCTCACACGACCTTCTCTCCCTCCCTGTCTCTGCTCCCTCTCCGGGTCCCGGCCTGTTTGCGGAGATCTTTCTCCTAGCTTCCTATTGTTTATTCTTTACTTTGCTCTTTAATTTATTTGTACTCTAGGCTTCTCAGGTAGGAGACAATATGTGGTAGTAAGCTTCTGTGTCTGACTTACTTCACTTAACATCATGGTCTCAAGATGCACTCACTTTCCTACAAATGACTCCAGTTTATCTTGCCTTATGGGACCGAAGCTCTGGCCTGTGTGCCGACACCACGTTTTCTCTACCCTTTCATCTGCTGCTGGACACAGGCTGCTGCTGAGATCTGGCTGTCAGCAGAGGGGCTGCTGTGCACGGGGTACGTGGCTCACTGCGACGTGATGGCTCCCGCTCTCTGGGGAGGAGTGGGCCGTGGAACATGGAATTCCTAGTCTCAATTTTTGTTTTAATTGCTGTGCACATGATAAATTTTATCTCATGATACATGTAACTGCAAGACACACTCTGGATGAAGGTGCATACACCACGCTGGGCGGTGGCAGCTGGGCTGTACAGAGACTGGCCGAGCACCTCAGGAAGGTCCCTTTCGAGCTGCCAGCGTGCTTAACAGTAGGGAGAGAGGAAGACCGCTGGCCTGGCGCCACATGTGAGAGGCCGAGAAGAGCGTCTTCATGCCACATTCTATGAGGCCACTTCTCTGCCTGCGGGTGCCCCGGGGGCAGATGCATTTTCCCAGGCTTGTGTTGGTCACAATGGGGGTGGAGCATTGCTCAGCCCAAGCGTGATGCCAGCTGAGTCCAAGGTTTTCTTGGATGCCACCTGAGCTCCTCCTGAACGCCAGGCCCTGGGCAGTCCCTGCAGCTGAGGAAACTGATGACACAGGGTGGGCTGGGTTTCCCGCTGACCCGCTGGCACTTCTTGGAGCAGCAGTCCCTCTCTACGGCGTTGCTCTAAGCACCCACAGGGAGGCCCTGGCAGCCTGTCCTGTGCACGGACGGTCCCATGTGCACGCTCAGCCTGAACAGCGTCTGCCCACAGCTTTCCAGGTCGCTGGCCCAGGTCTGTCTTCTGACCCCCGGCAGGTGTGCAACACGAAGTGCAAAGCTCCCAGCAGTTGCTCAGGCTCTTGCCTAGGTCTGCACACAAATTCATGGATATCGGTGATGCCCACAGCCACCAAGTGCTCTGCTGAGGGGAAGCAGACTGGGTGGCGGCCACGCACAAGCACAGGAGGGGAGGGCTCCGGGCGTGGGTCTGGATTCTCCCACCGTAGGTGCCCGAGTCCCGAGCACGATCTCAGTGGGCCAGCTCCTGCCTGGCAGATGGAGAAGCGAGCTGCCTGCTGGAGCTGCCACCCTACCCACCAGTGTGTGCTTCCCAGGCCAGGGCTCCTGGACACCTGGACACGAACAGACGTGCCTGGACTGTGCTGAAACCTGACAGCTAGGTGAGGGCACGGGCAGGTGGGCAGGCAGGCACACGGCTGGCTCAGGAATGGCAGCTGATGGCAATGGTGGTGATTTCTCTAACGCCCGTTTTTAAATGAGCTAATCAATACCATCCAGATCTTAAAAATGTGCATCTTTTGAGCAGTTTCAAACTGTTTTTCCATCCATTTTTCCATGTTTTTTTCCAGCTCTCCAGCACACAGGTAGCTCAGCCAATGCCAAATGCATCAGTGCAGGTGAGAGTGGAGGCCTGAGTTAAGGCGGGCACGGCTGGAACCTGCCAGGCCTCTGACCCCCAACCTGTTCTTCTCTGCCCTTCGCCAGTGTGATGCCAAGGCACCGCCAGCTTCCGCACAGTCCTGGTAGAGAGAGGCTGCTCTTGTCCGAGGTCCCCGGAGGCCTGTGGGAGGCAGGGCACCGAGCTGGCCTCAGGCCTCTTCCCCCCCCACCCTGCGCGGCCCTGGACAGACACACGGACCCCTGAGCCTCCATCAGTCACGCCTCAGGCCGTGTCTGAGGGCCACTGTCCCCTTGCTGCCTGCTCCGTACTTGCAGCCTGTGGCAGGGCTCCTGGCCCACCCTGGCCTTCAGCACTGTTCCCAGGGCACGCACTGCCTTGCTGCTGGCCCTCCCATGCTCCTGCCTGGCACTGGCCTCTCTGCTGAGAAGATGCCTCCGCATGCTGCTGGGCTGTGCCCCTCACCCTCCCTGTACCCTGTACCAGCCCTGCTGGCCTTGGGCTTCTCAAGGCCCGCATAGCACCAACAATGTCGTGCCTCCCTGTTCCTGTGCCAGCTGTCTCTGTCACCTTAGGCACTGTGGGCTCAGGCCGAGCACGTGTCATCTGAAGAACCAAAATCACAACCTTCCCAGGCCCGACACACTGTGGTCACTGATCTCACACCTGAGCTGTGGGACAGGCGTTCTGTGAGCCCGGCATGGACCTGTGGCCGACACTGAGCCTGCCAGTGCCCTGGTCCTGGCTTCTAATCTCCCATTGGCACAGGACCCTCAGGACAGGCTTGCTTTCCTGGAAGGGTTGGTCAGGAGCAGTGACCAGGAAATGGTGCAGTGCCTTTGGCAAATGCTGCCCATCAAGTGACTGTGGGCGGCAGCAGTTCTGTTCAGGGGAAATAGACACACATCCACGCAGGCTGAACAGCCCCGGTGGCTCCACTTGCTACAGCCACTGAGTGATGGGTGACAGTGTGGCCCAGCCACAGCGCAGCATGACAAACCTGACGCGGAGCCCTGGGCCCAGGCTGTGGTGCTGGTGAAGCTGGGGACATCAGGCTGTGCCGCGGAAGCCACACTCCGTGTCACTGCCCGGTGAGGAAACGTCCAGAGGGGACAGACCTGCACCCGCTGAGCACTCAGGGTCCTCTCCAAGGCACGGGGCAGTTCCACAGTTGGACTGTGCGATGGGCACACAGCTTTAAATGCACTAAAAACCAACAAGCCACACACTGTGAATTTCATGACTTATAAAATACTTCCTCCATGCAGAGGATATTGACTAAAAGTTCAAACCTTACAGCCAGAGATGGGGCTTTGGATTCCAGCCCTGCACGCCACTGAGCCAGGGAGACAGGGCCACCATGCTCTCTGAGTGCTGAGTACACGGCTCCAGCCACAGGTGACACAGTGTCCCTCCATGGCACACACGGTGCCACCGGAAGTCAGCAGCACACCTGCCATTACGACGCTCACATATATAGGCTGTGTGGAGCAGGTAATAAAGGCTTCTGCAGATGAGGGACCTCTGGAGAGTGGACAGTACCCGAAGCCTGGGTCAGCCCGCAGGTCCCAGCCGCATGGGTGGGGCCTGTCCGTCTGTCCCTGCAACAGTGGTTTGGGGGTGGGGTTTGAGTAGGGGGAGTGCTGGCGATGCCTCTGTCTCAGCAGGGCCAGGAGACCCTCAGGGGTCCGCAGAGTCCCACCCACCCCAAAGGCTTCCACAGTGGAAGCCTCAGAACCCCTGGGAACCACCAACTGGGAAATCCCAGGTCGCGGAACTGCCTCACGCGCACAGTTACTCCTGTGGCCAGACCTGGTCCCAGGCTCAGTGCACCTCTCCAGCTGCGCGGACAGCTGGGTCCTAAACTCTTCTGACACTTCATGGAAGCCTGTGCCACACGGCTGCCCTGGGAAGCCGGAGCCGACGATGCTCACAGAGGAAGCCCAGCCCTGGCTGTCCTGTCACCCTCCAGGCGGGACCGGCCTCAAGTAGCCCTTCTGCTGAGGACACTGAACACACCACAGCTGGGTCATGTATTTATTTTTAATGCAGAAAAGGACACATTCTTCTTCCTCAGGCCAGGAGGCAGCTGCTGCTGCTGGAACAGTTTCTCAATTAAGCCTAGGAGGATGATGGCATAAGCGGAGCTGCCCGGGCAGGGCTGGGTCCTGGGACCCACGGAGACCCTCCCCTGCCTCTGCCAGACCCACGCGCACAGTTCCACTGGGGAGCCGCAGGAGGTGCAGGGGTGGGTGGTGGGGAGTCCGCAATACCCACACTTGCGTCTCTTCAGCCATGGTTCTGCAGCCCTCTGGCTCGCCAGGCTGCTCCCCTCCTTTGCAACCCATGAGCCACACAGCAGCAGGGCTGGGGGCGGGTATGGGAATACTGAGACTCAGAGGCAGAGGGGAACAGGTGTTATGAACAGACAGACACCCAGGGCCACAGCCCAGGCACACATGCGCCAGACCTGGTGACAGGAGAGGCCATCTGTGGATGAGCTGCCGTGAGCAGCCGAGAGAGTAGATTTCATACACAGGACCAGCCATGGGGTGTCAGAGGGACATGGGCCCTGCTGAGCTGTGTGGTCAGCAGTGACCACTGCAACATCTGCCTCAGCCTCAGGTCTGGATATGAATCCTACACAGGCTGCATGCACCTTGGAGCTGGCCGAGCGCTCAGAAGAGCAAAGCTCACACTGCTGCCAGGACACTGGCGAGATACAGAACACTCGGGACAGGTTCTGCCTGGCGCCGTTGACACTGAGCAGCCTGAGTACAGCCGAGAGCCAGAGCTGAGTGGGGCCTCCAGGGGTTGGGGTGGGAGAGAGAGGCCATCGCTTAGGCTGGGGGTGGGTGGGTGGCGGCGCCTCTGAGTGATACACTTTCCCAGCCCTTAAATCTCCAAGTGTCCCTAATTTTATGCATCTGGGTTGAAGAAAGGAAGTGAGGTCCGAACAGCCACATTCCCTTTGATAACTTGCTCTCTCTGTTAGTGAACAAGACCTGGCACAGCCACACGGAGGAGCTTTGATCTCGGTGGTGTACAGGCAGTGTCTACAGTGAGTGAGAGAATCTGTGACCCAGCTGTATCCAGCCAGGACTCTGGAGACAGTGTCACCCTGGACAGGCAAGGTGCCATCAAGGGAACAGAGAACTGGGGTGGCCAAGATGGGGCAGGGTGGGTCCCGGGTAGCTACTCCCTCTCCCTCC
This sequence comes from Thryonomys swinderianus, assembly GCA_004025085.1. NCBI lineage: Eukaryota > Metazoa > Chordata > Mammalia > Rodentia > Thryonomyidae > Thryonomys > Thryonomys swinderianus. The sequence continues at coordinate 35,347 of PVIC010000275.1, forward strand.
CACTGTGCCCTGCGGCCTGCGGCCTGTACCCTGTGTGATCCAGAGAGAGAAGACGGGATATTCCACCCAAGCAGTGTCCCGTGAGAATGTCCCGTTTGGAGAAGTGGCCCCATGGCTGATACACTGGGATTCCTGTCTGAAGTGTCCTTTTGGCTCTTGTGCTTCCCACTCCATGCAGAGGGTATTGCTGCTGGACATCCCATCCTGGGACTTGCACCTGGCCGAACAGGCCTCCCACTGCGGTCCCTGCAGGCCCAATGCTGGTCACTGGGGTGGAGCCCTCCAGGGGGCACCGCATGCAAGACTTCCCCGTCACTGTGCAGGCTGGATCTCAGAGAGAAGCCCGGGCCTGACTGCAAAGGGGCTGGTGTATGGGAGGGAATATGGCAGGCAAGTGGAGAAAAGGCCCAGGGTACAGTCAAATGGTGGGGACGTCTTTGAACCATGCTGTTTCCTCTCCAGAGTCATTAGTGTTGATTACTAACAACCACCCTAGTGACAAGTGCTGGCAGTTACTTAGCTGCTAATTGGCTTCAATTTACTGCTCTGATTGTGTGGTCACAGGTAGGAATCACAGGGGGGAGGAGGAGGAACAGGTGTAGTAGCCTCGGCCTGCCAGCCAGGGGCACCGCACTTCTGGGGGGGCAGGTCCAGGTGGGGTCAGAGGCAGTGTTATCTGGCAGCTCTCCATTGCTCTCGTGGCTACGCTGGAGCTAAGAGCTCCGGCCCAATCAGCACCACTGAGGCAGGCTGCCTCTGCCTGCCTTGGCCTCCTGTCTGCCAGGTGGAGGCAGAGCTGCACTGCGAGGGCTGAAGGGGAAGTGGAGCCCCGGACACTAGGAAGATGGCTGCCGTGACGAGGCCTGGTTAGGGTCTCCCTGCGTCTGACCCAGCACCCGACAACCTCTGTCCTCATCTGGACCAGTGAATCTCAGCAAGGTCATGGGAAGGTCACAGCAATGGCAGCCCATGTACTTTCCTGGGCTCTACCTGGCTGTGAGGTCTGGCAGGAAGGCTGAGCCCTGTGAGCCTCTGCAGACCTCATGGCAGATCCTGACCCATCTACCTTCAGATGGACTCAGAGCGCTGCTCTCAGGTGAGAGACGGAACCCAGGCCTGAGCTCCTGACTCCCTCAGGGACCACCACGCAGCCCGCCCTGGGGTCACTACGCCCCTGGCCCCTGGGGCCCTGCCAGGGTGGTGATCCGGTGTTTACTGGGCCCCTTGGTCCTCTAAGTCTTCATAGTTGTGACTTAGGTAAACACGAGAACAATGCTGACAGGTGGACTGTGTGAGGAGGACGTAAGCCACAGGAAGGTCAGGCAGCTCACCCATAAGAGCCCACCCATGCACAGCGCACTGCTGGGGAAGGGAACGGAAGCCACGGAGAAGACACTGATTCGTCTGGAGCTGAAATCTAGGTCTGTCCATGCCCAGGCTCCAGGGATGGGCACACAGCCAGAGTTCGGGAGGTGGCAGCTGCACAGACACAGAGAAGGCTCCTGCTGGAGATGTCAGACAGTCACATGTCAAGCGACCATCACATGCACAGTGATGGCTTCCTGTTCTCTGGACTGACACCCCAGCTGATGAGACCCATCTGGGGCAGCCAGACCCTGCTCCCCTGTGGACACACGCTTCCACAGGTGGCAGCTGTGCCCGCCACGTTCACAGCAGCTGTAACTGCTGCTAGTTCTTGATATGACGGTGCCACCTCATGAGATGAACTTGTGTTCATGCTGCTGTGCCCTGGGAAGGGGCCCCCAGAGCCGGAGCCACTGTGCTTGTGTGTACCGGGCACCTCAGAGCACTGTCGGGGGCACTGTCTCTGATGCAGCATGGCCCTGAGAAGCCACCAGGTAGTCTCCATGTGGCCATGGTAGGTGGCGAGGATGGCTCAGCACCAACGACCTGGAACCCTTCTAGCTGTTACCACTGTTCCCGAAGCTTCTGAGAGCCTGAGGGCCAAGCCACCCTCCTGAGAGTGACCCCAGCAGACAGCACCACTCAGCCTGGAGAGGAAAGCTCCAACATGCACCTTTGCCAGATCGTGGGACAGGCTGGAAGAGAGGCTGCGTCTCGGAGGAGCCACCTGCCCAGCATGAGCAGTCTAGCTCCTCACTCTGGCACTCCTGCTGTGCAGGCCTCCCCACAGCCCAGGAAGACAAACCCGTGGCACATGAAGTAAGAAACTGAAGAGAACCAGGCCTTCGAAGGAGGAGACGCTGACTTGTCTGGAGCTGAAATCTGAAGCCTGTCCTGCTCTCCGCGAAGCCATGTTGCTTTTCACCAGCGGCCGGCCTGCCCTCTCCACCCACCAGAAGGCTCGGGCCAGACTGGCCCCAGGATGGTCGCCGACGCTCGTGCAGCAGCCAGACTACGTCATCCCTGCTGCTCTCTTTATTTTATAGACAGGGAAACTGAGGCCCAGAAGGGAATTGTTATCTGTGGGTTGGTCACACTAGTCATGTTTTTGAAGGTGCACCTTTGCTTTTCTTAAAAGAAAATAATGCAAAAATCAAAGTGGCAGGCAGGATGCTTTGAGTGGACCTGCCATGGTTACCAAGCTGGCTCTGTCTGGGGTGCCAAGAGCCTCCCACAAACATTCAGAACCTTATGAAAATCCAAATCCTCTGACTCAGAAACCATACTATACAGATTTTTACTAAAAGGCAAATTGGAAATAGGGAATAAGGTATCCCAAAGAAATTCAATGAATTCTTAATTAAACCTTCCATGCCTTTAGAAGACCAGGATTTATCAGAAGACAAAAATTTACTCAACAGTAATGAGATAGTTATGAAGATGGATGCCTTTAAATGAGACCAAAAAAAAAAAAAAAAAAAAGAACCCAAGAATCAGAACACGCACAGAAGGAAAACAGATGTTACAGAAAATGTAGAGAAACAACTGGAAGTAACTGGTTGAACAGTGGTGGGTGAAGGTGGGAAGAGATGAGGGTTTTTTGTCTCCACTCTCTGCCTCCCTCTATCTCCAACACACCCAGGAGGCTCATGCTTTATAAGGAAGAAATGGATCTACTGCTTTTTACATTATTTTTAAATGCCTGGGTCAGACTCTTATGTCACCCCAACTACACTTTTTGCAGAAAGAGGTGCCTGCTGCCGAGGTGTACAGATGCACAGGGTACCGGAGCCCATGGCAATCTGGCAGGCCCGTGCCGGAGGGGCTCTCTGCATGCGCTTGGAGTGCCATGTCCTGGAGGCTCAGAAGGAAGCGAGGGGCATGGGAGAGAGGCATACAGGAGGAGACTGTGAGGAGCGGAGATCTTGTGCTGGCTGGGAGAAAGGTTTGCAACGAATGCCTCCAGTTAGTAAGACTAATGAAAGGAGAATGCATTTTGTGTACCGGTCCATCTTCAGTGATTTAGGGGTTAATCGAGACTAATTTCAAGGTAGTAAGAAAAGCTCCTCACGCTGGAGTTTTCGCTGAGTTTTCCCTGTGTCCTACATGGGCTGAATCTGCGTGAGGAGCACAGAGCAGCCCGAGGCTTTGTTCATCCCCGAGGACACTGGCACCGCGGAAGCAGCAGTAGAGGCCAGGGGCAAGCAGGTGGACGAGCGGGTGCTCAGGAGGAGGCAGCGACAGGAACCAAACAGTACTGCCAAAGAGGAAGCTGAGTCAAGCCGCTGACTGGGGACTGACGGAAGCCGGGGTGGAGGTGGGGGGTTTCCTATTTCTGACCGGAACACTCCCACACTTGGGAACTGCAGCAGCTCTCAGGGTGGGCACTGATGGCCTGTGTGACAGGGAGAAAACTCCAGACACCATTTCGACTGCATGTGTGTAAGTGCACATGTTTCACACATGTATAATGTACACACATGTGTAGCTAAATAACCTTACCCATATTTCAGCTGAAGAGACATGGTCAGCTGGGCTCTGACTACTTGAACTGAAGCAGAGACCCAGGACCCTGCCGCGGTCTATGAAGACAGGATGGCATGGTGTGGTGTGGACATCTGCTCGGGGCTCAGGAACAGCATGGTCAAGGCAGGACCTGGGTGCTGTGGCTTCACACCATGCACTGCACGGTAGCACCCAAGATGGCAGAGGATGGTAGTGAGCACTGCGTCTGCCGAGCAGATGTGGGCAGGCTCCAGAGGGCAGAGCCAAGGGCACCCACATAGCACCACAAACCCTGAGTGCTGATGGGGCACTGAGCACTGCACGGTTTGGGGAGCCCAGGTAGAGATCACGAGCCCCAACCCTCTAAGAACCACTGGGCGAGTGTGTTGGCCAAGGAGAAAGTCACAGAGCAGAGACCCAGTGTCCGAGGTCTGGGCACGCTCCACCGGGGCAACGGCTGAGCAGGGACAGGGAGGAGACAGGGTGTGGGGGGGTGGTCTGGGGCACAGGACCAGGGGCAGCAGGACCAGCAGGGACTGAGACGACATGGCTGCAAGACAAGTGGCTGGGGCCCTAGGGGCCGAGGTGGTCTGAGGACAGGGAGAGGCTGCAGGGCCTGGCTGCTGACCGAGACGCTGTGTCCGGCATGATGTTCTGCGTCAGTATTGGAAACTCATGGCGGTTTGAAAGGAGGCTCCACTGGGAAGATGGGCAGTCCTGCTCCCTGGCCCGAGGACAGCCAGGCCCTGCTGGGCTTCCCTCTCCTCTGGACAGACACAGATGCCTCTTCCTGTGTGCTGGAGGGCGGTAACCCCACAGGAGTTATCCCCAAGCATACCGTTCCTTTCTTAAATGCTTGATAGAATTTTAGAAAGAAAATAAACGTTCCTATGCTGCAGCCCAGGGCCCCAAAGCATGCCTGCTCTTCACTATCTTCACTCATCGAGGGAAAGGGGGTGTCAATAATTCAGAAGAGCAGACGAAAACCCCAGCCCTGACGCAGTGTGAGGCTGCCTGTTCCGCAGGCCCCTGTGACAGGAGGGTGGAGGTCCCATGCACAGGCTGCACACGTGGCTCCAGGAGACCCAGGAAAGCCACAGGCTGAAATGGCTCTTGACCTCCGTGCCACCATCAGTCAAGACAAATCCTGATATCTAGGAAATAGTTCCACACTCTGTGCACAGCTCCTGAGAGACCTCAGAATGGGGGGAGCTTCTCAGGCCAGGCTGGAGCCCTGACTGGGAAGGAGAAGCATAGCAAGGGGCAGCCGGCCTGACCTGTGTACTGGACACACAGCCCCAGGTAGAAAGGGCAGATCTGGGACCAGCAGAGTGGCTTCATCTGGAAAAATTGGCCCACACAATTGGACCCCAGTGAGCGAGGCCCAGAGACTAAGCAGAACTAAATGAGGTCATGAGTTCCTTGCCATCTTGCCACCAAAACAGAAAGATTATTAACAGCTACCTCACAAATTGGCACATCAAGGAACAGGAGCACAGGGAGAAGAAAGGGAGAAATTTCCAGATATACACGCATTACCAAAACCAAGATTTAAAAATCTGGAGTAATCCAGTAAGAGGCAAGGGAATTGAATTTGCAATAATAATAAACATATTGCTCAAGCTCTTTAATGAAATTTAATAGGAAGGAGATAAGCGGTAGAAATGCCAAGTGTAGGCCCAGGGCTCCTGGGGTAGAAAAAGGGGCAGGACTCAATGGCATGTGTCTGCAATCTCCTCATCTGGGAGGCGAAGGCAGGGGATCTTTGTCAGTTCCAGCCCAGCCTGGGCTACAGAGTGAGTTCAAAGCCAGCCCAAACTATATAGCAAGACCCTGTCTCAAGAAAACCCCCATAGAAATAAACAAATAATGATAGATAGATAGATAGATAGATAGATAGATAGATAGATAGATAGATAGATAGATAAAGAAAAGCAGTCTACATACACATTCTGAACACAGAAACATGAGCCCCATTGAGCCACCTGCCTTGAACCTTTTTAGGCAAGAGGAAAGTAAGAGAAAGTTCCACAGGGACTGTTGATGCCTCTGGCATCTGCAGACTCAAGAAACCAAACAAAGCAGAGTACCTCACGATCCACTCCTGGTGGTGGAGAAGGTCCAAGTCAGGAGGCCAGTGCTGGCTGGGGTGTGGCCTCGGGCAGTGCCCACTGGGCCCTGGGCTGCCCATGAGGTGGGCAGGATCACGGAGCCAGCTGGGACTGCACGCCCGGTTTGTGCTCTGACAGGACAGAAACACCCTGCAAAGGTGCGGCTCTACTCTCTCGCACCAGGTGGGGGCAGTGTTCTCCTGAAACTCAATAGGCTGCAACGGGGCTGACTCCCCAGCCCTGGGACTCTGCCGGGTACTGGGCACAGGACCCGCCGCCACCGCCTGAGGGAGCTTGCCCCAAAACGAAAATCACCAGGGAAAGCCAGGGCTCTCCCAGCACTCACCAGCTTGCTGCCCCTCTCAGGCCACTGTGTTCTCTTCAACAAGACAGGGTTTCCCGCTGGACCCGAGGGTGAGCAGAGTCAGGACAGCCTTGGGCAGCGGAGCAGCAGCTCTCTGGAGCCTGTGGCAGGCCGGGTGCAGGTGGCACTCTCGGTGGCACCGCGTGGCCCCACTTGACAGTGCCTTGTCTCCTTGGGTTAACTCTAGCTCTTGGCGTTCCCCGTGCATTTCGGTGGTCTCAGGGGTGGGGCCTCAGACTTGCAAGTTTCTCCCTGCACCCCAGGCCCTGTGGGTGCGCTGTGGGCCACGGGTTTCTGCTTCCAGCGCCTGCCCATGGCTGCCCAAGTCCTGCCACCTGGCCCTGGCCAGCTCTGTCAGGGGCGGCCCAGGGGGTGCTGCACCCAGCATGGGAGGATGACGACAAGGCTGGCTCTGTGTGGCTCCATTTTCATCTTCAAAGGAGGGCTGGGCGGCTGAGGGCCCTGTCCCAGGGACACCACGGCCCAGGTCCTCCCTCAACACAGTAATCTGTAAACCTGTCCACCCAGCCTCGACTGCCCACAGGGCCGGTGCCATAGGAGGGCGAGTGCATGGGCACCGTAGGGCTGGTGGCATGGAGCCTAGGTGGGAGTGTTGGCATTGCTGCCTGGCCAGGCACCTTGGCCATTGCGGGCCTGACCATGTTGTCTGGGTGGTGCTGACGGGGGAGAGAAGACGGCCAGCAGGCGTGGTTCTCAGAAACCCTGGCCAGGGGCAGCAGACATGTATCAGCCATCTCTGCCGAGTAACAAACACTGGAGGACACAGTGGCTTAGTGTTTGGGGCTCCAGGCACGCGGGTCGTGTGGGCACCCCTTCTGGGCTTGTGCCTGGCTCTCAATCTTGGGGAGACCGGCGGCTCCTCCTCTGGCTTGCAGCACATCAACAAGTGCCCCTGCTCATGCCTGCCTGGGTCTCTCCATGTGTGCTACCTGCCCTGAGCCACTGGGCAGAGCAAGCAACAAGTCTGCCCCACACTGAGGAAATGGAGACTCCATCTTCGGTGGCAGGACCTGAGGTGGGCACTGTGCTGTTCATACATGCTCACGTGTGTGCACACACACTCCACCACACGAATGCAGGGTGACAGTCCCTCATCCAAATCACATTAAATTTCCATGCGCTCCAACATGATACTCAAGAAGTTCTGGGTCTGGGCGCAACTGGGGACTCGGACAGGAGTCAAGAAAGCTCAACAGGTCAGGTGGACGCAGATGTGCTAGGATCTGAAAGAACTCCAGGCTGAAACTTTTCTCCAGCTGGCCACTGGACACGCTCACTCTGTCCTAGGATGACGTCTGCTGTGTCCTGCAGCATGTGGGTGGCCGTGGACATGGACACGGGTCGTGGTAAGCAAGCTGCAGTCTGCCATGGCATCTCTCCGCACTGCAGGCCATGGGCCGCAGGCTCCAGCCCCCTCCAGCAAAGATGACAGGGGCCTTTCTGTGATGTCACCAGCAGAACGTATCCCATTTGGGCAGGCTTGCAGTGCAGCAGAAAATGGCTGGAAAGTGTCCCTTCAGTTAATTTTTATTTTCAGCCTTCTTTTTACTAGTGGTGTCTCTGCTTTGCTCCTCCTTTCTCTCTTGCCTTTCGAGGAGGCGAAGCCGACGCTTCTTCCTCCCCGTCTGTGAAGTGCAGAAATAGCACAACGTCCAGACCGGCAGAGTGACACTGGGCAGAGTGCATGTCATTCTGATAATTCCTGCAGCTGCTGCGGTGTCGAGACACAGAACTGCTCCGCTCCCAACTGCCCCCGAAATAGGGCTTCCTTCCTCACAGACTGACTCCGTCCTCCTGTCCTTGCTGGAGCCTGTCATGCTCTCAGGTGCCCCAGCCCAGGCTGGCGGCACAGCCTCTCACTGCCTCCTCTCTTGCGACCTCGCTGGCACCAACCGCCCTTCCCGGGCATCCGTCCTCACCCCAGTGTGCCCGCAGCCCGCTGGCCTCTCCCCACAGTGATCTGGGGGTGCGGAGGTGGAACGAGCCTTCCAGTCTGGGGCTAACACAGTCATGGTCCCCCAAACTCGCCGGACAAAAGTCCACCCAACAGCGAAGCTGCTGGACGGAGGGCTGGCCCCTCCATAGTCACCTGCTGAGTTCGCCTCTGGGCGGAAAGGACGTGTGACAGGGAGCCAGGCAGAGCGACAGCAGAAAGCGTGTCAGAGCTGGTCCACACGGCACAGACGTGGCTTCCAGCGAGCCGAGCACAGAAAGTGCGGTCACCAGCGAGACGAGGGAGCAGCAGGACATGCAGCCAGTGGGAAATAAGAGGGTGCAGGCGGCTGGGCAGCGGCCCCGAGAGAGGGGACGGCGCTGTCTGACTGGTCAGCCTGGAGCCCAAGACTGGGCAGATGTCTGTGAAGGGCCCTCTTGCTTGGCTCGCAGCTGAGCGGCTCAGCTACCCCGAGCCCTCTACCCCCGCTGCTCTGTGTCCTCCCGGAGGCCGCCGACCTGCGGTGCTCAGAGCGGTGACAGGGCGGGGCAGCTCCTCACCCGCTCTTCACCTGTGTGCGCCTGGCCACTCAGCGGCCCAGAGGAGGCATGTCCTGCTCCAGCACCCCAGCCCAGGGCTCCGTGCAGGGCGTGAAGGTGCAGGCATTTGGAAAGTGGTCTGGCAATGCCTCGTACTGCTGGGCACGGTGCTCCCATCAGACATGCCATTCTGGCCTTCAGCGCTGGAGACATGTGTCCAGCCACAACTCTGTATGTCTGTCTGCATGCTGATAGCCAAGGCAGGAACTGCCTGCGGGTCTGACTTAGTCTACACATAGGATACAATCTGGCTATAAAAAACATGAGGTACTGAGAGGCTGTACAAATGAACACAGAAAATACCATGCTGGTTGGAAGGCTGTGTCACCAAGGGTCACACAGTGTGTGACTCGGTTGTACAAAATATCCGGAAAATGCAAATTTCCAGGACAGGAAGACTAGCAGCTTCACAGCTGGTGGAGAGGACCGACGGGCAGGGACACTTGGGTGTGAAGGCATCTACGTGGGCGCCTGGAACGTCTCATGATCCTACAGTGTTGCCGATCACACCACCCTCTGAATATTTGAAAATACTAAAAACTACTGATCTTCCTACTTGAAAAGGGGTTTCTGGTCAGGTAATTATATTTCAATAAAGCTCTTACTAAGTAAATAAGGAAAGAGACTCAGTTTATCCCATAAAATACTTGCAGAAAGTCTCAGTCAGTGAGAACCTGCTAGAACATTAGGGGAAGAAGAAAAATCAAAGCGAAGTTAAGAAATGAATACTGGCTAATGTCCCTGCACCAGGCGGATGTGCAGTGAAAGGCCTTCACCTCCCTGGAGAAGGAGCGGGTACTGTGCACCCCATGGGCAAATGAGCACCTTCCAGGGCACATCCCTAGCCAAGTGGCCAGGCCCTGAGTGCTCTGCCTCCTGGGAGCGTTCTGATCAACCTCCTCATGTCTGATCTTCAGCATCAGAAAAATCAGTGATTATGCCTGGATCATGCAGAGAGAGAGAGAGAGAGAGAGAGAGAGAGAGAGACAGACAGACAGACAGACAGACAGACAGACAGACAGACAGACATGTTGACGGGGAGGCAGAGGCCACTCTTGCACAAATGGAGCTGCTGGGTCTCGGGTGCCCACTGCGACTTGGAGACCCTGCATTCTTCTAACAGCCATCCAAAGGTTTCTTCACAGTGCCAGCTGCAAGTGGCGCCACCCTGTCCACTGGACTGTCCTGTCTGCCCCACTCTGCTGCGGGGAGCACAGGTGTGTGGAGCAGCGGCTGGGCTTGCACAGCAGGGGAGACACTGCACAGGACCGCGTGGCTGTCCCTCAGGCCTCATGCCTGCCCGCCTCTCGTCCTCAGTTTCAGCTTCTCTGATCTGCCTTCTCCTCTGACCTATCTCTTCTCTCAGCAGCCTTTGTTTTAATCTGTAAAAACTGATCTCAGACCTGGGCATGGGGCCACACCTGTCTGCCATCCAGCATTCCGGGAGGCCGAGGCAGGAGGACTGCAAGTTCTTCCTCAGCTGGGCAACACAGTGACTTAATGAGACTCAAAATGCACATTTAGGATAGGGCCAGGGGCCACTTCCAGCACAAGGGACAAAAGAAGGAGTTACGAGTTGCCCACGTGCCTTTGTGGTTGGTTCCTGATGGGGCCTCCTACCCTGGAGCCAGAGGGCTCCAGGCTTCTCCTCACACGGAGCTTGGCTCCTGCCCACGCCTCCACCTCAGCCAGCTTCGCAGGAGACTCTGCAGCCTTCTCCTTTTACTCCTTCTAATCCTTCCTTCCCTGCCATCTTCCCTCCCTCCTTTCCTTCTTTCCTTTTAGTGGTACCAGAGATCGCACACAGGACCTCTGTTCTGAACTGCATCCCTAGCCCTTTATTTTAAGAGAGTCTTGCTAATTGTCCAGGCTGGGCTTGAACTATTAATCCTCCTGCCTCGGCCTCTAGGTGCTGGGGTGACAGGTTCTGGGCCCCTGCACCTAGGCCAGGAGGTCCTTGAAATCAATGCCTCTGCCCTTTCTTTTCTGCTGCTTAGTGTTCTGCAGAGCCTGGCACACAGTGGAGCTTCCAACAGGCTCCCCGAGGGGCCGTGAGCTCCAACAGTAGTGTGACAGGGTGGGTTGTGAGACAGCCCCTGAAGGTTAATCTAAAAGAAGGTCAGAGAGAAAGGGAGGGAACGGAACCATGCTTTTCTATCCCCATCCGCTCACCGAGCCCACACCCAGCCTGCTGCCAGCAGATAGGACCTCAGAACTGACGACCATGTGGCACTCTCGGAAAAGCAGAGAACGTGAGACGGCAGCCCAGCCTCTGCCAGCTGGGGAGCCCAACACTGCCCCGGCTGCAGCTTGCCAACCCGAGCAGAAGGCGGCTGTCGGCACAGATCCACCGGCCAGTGAGAGGCTTCTGGCAACTCACTGTGTCCAGCCCTGGCTGTGGGGTGCCAGGGGGCACTGCATGCAAAGGAGGGATCGAAGCACCTTGTGGTGTGAGAACAATCCGTGGGCCCGGAGATTTTAGAACTTAAAACACATCAGACAGAGCAGAAAAGATCACAGATCCACTCTGCACAGCACTGAGTGTGCACTTGTGTCCATGCACTTCCCAGGGTGGGGTGCAGTGTCTCTCGCTGTGGCCAACAGTCCTACAGTGAGCTCCCACCTCACGTCGTGGGCCGTGGAGCTGGTGCCCTGCTCACAGCAGGCCTGCGGGAAGTTCCGCAGCCCTCAGTGCCGCAGCCCAGCCGCCCCATGCCCAGGCCAGGGCTCGGGGTGGCGGGGGCGTGCAGGCTGCGGGGACCCAGCCATGGACCCTCACTTGGCCACCCTGGCCTGATCATTTCAGGGGAGGAAAGAGCCTCCGGCAGCCCACAAGGCCAGGTCCCTCCCAGGCGGGATGGCAGGGGCAGCTGACCACTCCTACACTCGGCTCTGTCCCGCTGACCGCAGACCCCGAGGCCTGCCAGGCGTGGGCCCTCAGTGGCACCATGGGTGCAGGCCTGCACAACGCCAGACGGAACTCCAGGAACACCCACGCCTCTCACACCTGCTGGCAGCTCCCAGGGTCTGAGGGGAGAAGCCGACCCCACTGAGTCTGGCAGTCACGAAGAAGACGCACTGCTCTCCGTGGGTGAGAGCAGGAGCCATGAGCCTGTCCTGGGACCTGCTGTAGCCTGGCCCGGCCTGTCCTGGCACCATGACCTCTCCTGGCATTTATGATGCCGAACTGGATTCCGATCACTGTTTGAGCTCTTGACACTGAGTAAACAGGTTGGCACTTTTCCCTGGGAGGCTCTAGTGCCAGGGCTTTCATCCTGTCCCCAATCACTGCTCTCTGATCCTCCTGTCCTGTGGCTGCCCTACAAACAGCAAGACACACAGTACTCTTGTGTAGCTGCAGCAGAGCCAGGCTGTACCTGGGCAGTAGACCTTAGCCAGGCAACACCCCAGTGTCACCCTGGGATAGCCTGTGTCCATCAGCGCCTGCATGTGGGCAGCATGGGGTGGCCAGGCACTGTCCTTCCTCAGCGGCTCTCGGATGATCCCACCCCAAAGGCCCACAGTGCCTGCTGCGAGCTGTTGAAGAAGGTGGGAATAGCCCAGAATCCAAAAGGAGGCCTGAACAGGCAGAAACTGGCACAGCCACCTCCGAGTGCCAGGAAGCATGAGCAGGCTGTGGTGCACCGTGGGGGAAACGGCCACACACAGTCAGGAGAGGCTCTCAGAGGAGCAGGGCCTCACAACGCACACCCAGCAGGCCGTGACACAGCAGCCTGGCCAGGCCGGCTGCAGGGGACTCAGGGACAGAAGTGTATGAGCTGACCTATCCTCACGCTGTCTGGACACGAGCGGGTTGGCCTGGCAACACCACAGCAGTGCAGTCTGGGCCTAGAGGTCTGGTGCGTCCGGTCACACCAGCAGCCCTGTGCAGCAGGACAACCCTGCCCTGACCTACGGCGAAAACGCTTCCTCCTGCAAAGGAGGAAGACAGCCAGGGCTGCGGGGTGAGGGGCGGCCCTCACCTCCCAGGTCATGGAGCACACATGCGCTGTGGGCCTGCTATACATGCTGCCAGGAGAAGCACTTGTAGCCAGTAGACAGCCGTCTCCCTGGAGCCTGGAGGGCAGAGATGAGAATCCCACAGAGGGCCCAGATGTGGCCAGGGCTCTGCTGGGCTAAGGATGCAGCTGGCTTCATGAGAGCCCTGTTGGGGCCTCACTTCTGCTTCACCTGTGTCTCTTCCCACCTTGGACAGGTGCCATATCTGGCCTTGGCCTCGCTGAGGTAAGCCCATGGGGCCCCAGGAGACCGCACCCCCCAACTTTGGGATTGCAGGGACTGAAGAGCCTGGCAGTGAAGGCCTGACTCTGTGTATGGCTGGACTCATGCTGGGCATCTCCTGGGCAGTGGCAGGATGGCGCAGGAAGAGCAGGACACATTGCAGGCGACCAGTGGTGCAAGGCTCAGGGCACCCTGTGTGTGAGGCTCACGTCTGCTCTTGTGGCACATATCTACAGGCGACCCAGAAGGAAAGAGATGCCAGGTCCTGCATCCATTCAGGCCGTGCCCTGAGCACTGACCAATGGTTGGCTATGCCCGAGGAAGGGTGTCACACAGAGAGGCTGGGCTTCCTGGCCTTCGTGTGGATAGTACTGAGCCCATCCTGTTCTCAGAGATCTCCCCTTGCATGTTTTCTACTTGTGTGCATGTCAATAAAACTCCAACCAAGCCCCCTTTGCTGCCAACAGGTTCCCTGTAAGACTGGAAAGAACACCCTCTCTGTGGGTCCCTGTCCACTGTGACCAGCACTGATTTACTCTAATGATCTCCCAGCAATGCCTGCGCCTGCCTTGCCGGACTAATGACATCATTAACTATGCTCAAGTAGGAGGAACTCGCAAAAGGAACCTATGGGAGTTAGGGCTGTACGGGCTGGGTGCAAATTCTACTTTAGGCTCATTTCTGGATGGATGGGGGTGTGTGTGACAAAAGCTGAAACTGAATGAAGAAATTTAAAATCAGGAAAACTTGGAATCTTAGTCACTTTTCTCTTGCTTTTGAGACACAATTCCCAGTACCCGAAGTCAAAGGGGGACAGGTTTGTTTAGCTCACAGTTTGTAGAGGCTTCGGTCCATCGCTGGCTGCTTTACGGCAGTGGGGCCACAGGACAAGGGTGAAGAGGAGCAAAAGCAATGAGGGCCTTGACAGTGTCTTCTGGCCCCTTTTACCTCATCCGGACGGCTCGGGGTGGCAGCACTTACAGCCCTAATCCTAGTGCCCATGGGCCCAGCATGGACCAACCCCAGCATCACACACACCTCGGAAAAGCCCACTGCGGCTGCCTGGGGCTCTGGGGACACGAGGGGGAACACTCGGCTTCAGGCTGGAACGAGGCCCACAGCACAATGCTGTCTGGGACCTGTGCCATATTTTCAAACTCTCAGCCCTGGGTAGACTGGCACCTCTGCCCCACCTGCACTAAGAGCAGGGAGACGTCCATGGTCCCATGCCGGGTGAGATGGGCAGGTCCTCAGCCCTCACCCTGGAGCAGGGTTCACACCCTTCACACAACGAAAGCCACGAAGAGCGGCACAGGTTCCCATGAGGACCAGATGTTTGCTGGTGGTAACACAGGGAGACACGTTCGGAGGAGGCTGCAGGGCACATAGGCACAGTGGGTCACAGGTTTGGCAAATGTGGGAGGCGGTGCTACCTGCAGACAGCGGCACCCGAGACCACGGGGAGCAGGGAGCCAGGGCCATGGGTCTCACACTGAGCTGCGCCTTCCACCCGCCCCGCCCAGGGCTCTCCCTGGACACTCAGACCCAGTCCTCTGTCCGCCCTGACTGCTGCCGCCCCACTGCACCCCGAGTCTGGCCAGGCCTCCTGACAGGACTCTGCCTGCATGGCATCCAGAGGCCTGCAGTCCCCATGGCTGCTGCCGGTGGCCATGGCGTGCAGAGCACAGTTGGGCATCCCAGCCTCTGCTCCGTGGAGAGGGTGCTGAGCCCAGCCGACACCTCCACTATCTGGGTCCTGTCGGCTCTGCAGCCACGGAGCGCCTTCCCCGCCAGGCTCCTCCCTGCCTGGCTCTCTGCACCGAGTACTCTGAGCTCAGAGTACCAGCTCTGGGGAGCGCCAGGCTGGCCCCTCCATGCCTGCAGTCCACCCATCCTCCTGCTCCAAGGGCTTGAGGGTCTCCACCCCCCAGGGGCTGCCAGCCAGGCCCCGAGGACTAGTTCCCTTAGGCTGGGGTGATGCTGCTCTCCCTGGGGCCCCATGGGCCCCGCAGCCCCCGGACCTCACTGTCTCTGCCACCATCTGCCCTTCCTGACACTCAGGGAGAGGGGTCTCCCCACTGCAGGCCTCACAGGCTTGGTGCTGACTCAGAGGTGAAAAGGAGGGTTCAAGACCCCTCAAAAGAATCATGAGTGCAAGAGGAAGTCACTGCCGTCCTGGCTGCTCCTCTGGCCACACGGATGGAGTGCGGACATGAGCTCCTCTCTTGAAGCATGCATGGATGCTTCCTTTGGACTGTCCATGGCAGGTGTGTGGCTGAGAGGCTCAGAGAGAGCACTAGAAGCCAGGCACTGTCTGGACCTGAGCAGGAGCCTGGAGAAGCCAGCTTCCTATGGGGCATACGACTAGTGAAAGATACTGACACTGAGGAGGCAGGGCAGTCATACTGGAACTCCCTGCAACGGGCACAAAGTTTCTGCAAATCTAAAATGCTTCAAAATCAGGTTTATTTCAAAGATCTAATGGCCATCACTAGCAGCCAGCCATCTCCTCCCCACAGAAGGCAGCAGCTTCAGATGCTGCCTCCTTTCTGTGTTCTATTATGCACTTGGAAACGAATTTGGAAAAGAGGGTTATTGGCTGGACTCTAGAAGATCTCTCTCTTCTAAGAAGTAGTGCTATCATGGGATGTGATCTGTGGCCTTTCATGAAAACTTGGAAATAAAGAGGAACTCCAAGACGCAGAAAAAGGCAAACCAGAGAAGTTCACGCATGCTTGTGTGTGCCTGTCATACACACATGTAGACATGTATGTGTTCCTGGGGTGATACTGTGGAGACCCAACTTGGCATAAAATAGCCATTCCGCTAAAATCTCCACCTTGTATCTTGTACCATCCCTGTGAACCCAGAGCTTGTCCCCATAGTGACTCTCCACCCAACTGACGCACGTAGCTGAGACTGTACTCACTCTGTAGCAATGGGACACACTCACCTTCGAAGCAGAGTGTTTTAGAATGACTCACCTTAGTAATGAGATAGTCTAATCATTGCTATTGGCTTCTGTAAAGACTCAGTTCTGCATAGAAATCTTCTAGTAACAGAGAGTAGCCTTAGTCTAACTCAGCACCTTCCTCCCCTAGAGAGAAGGCCCCCAGGTGGGTAATAACGCTCTTGGTTGGACTTTAAGATCGTGTCATGTCCTGAGACATTGTCGCTTGGTGGGACTTGGTCCCAATTTGGAAGACCCAGCCAGACGTCTCTGAGCTGACAATGTCGGAGCTTTGCTGCTGCTCGGCTGTCTGGTGCACCTAACTTTGGGGAGCCCGACCTGAGGTGTTCCAGGGCCCCAGGTCAGGTGGCCACAGACAGAGGTGCACAAGTCTTGGTCCTAACAATATGTATATGGCTCATGTACTATTACACATAATCTGTACACAGAAATATAACCTCCCTTTGAACGTAGGAAGCACTCTGGGTGACCTGCAGCTGCCAAAGCCCAGTCTGTCCCCATGAGGGCTCCACACACCCCAACTCTGCCTGCAGCCATCTTCTGGATGGCAGTGCAGCGCAGTGTCAGGGAGACCTGTACAGCTGTCTTCACGGACAGACCATGTCATCCCTGTCAAATACCAGGTGTGGCCAACAATCTATGGATATGCAATTAGAAGGAAAAAGTGTGTCCCTGCAGCAGGCACAGAACCCCATGCACTGATTCTTCCCTCATAAGCATGCAGACAAGCAGGGCTGGTCCCTCCTGGAAGCCCAGGACCCCAGGACCCCACGCATGCATGTGTGCTCAGGTGCCCTTCTGTCTTAATGCACCCGGGCCTGATCCAGGAAGCCTGGACCCTTCCAGGCATAAAGCAGTGAACATGTCTGTTTATCTCCTGAGAAAGGAAACTCACTATTAACTATTCAATGCTCTGCCTCCTAGAAGAGAACTCCCAGTTCAAGCAGCTTTTGAGGCTGGTGCTGAGTAAAAGCAGAAGGGAAGTGTCAAGTGTGTATGTGGGGTTTTAGCATACAACAAATTCAGGGGCTGCTCATAGGCTCTGGACGGTGGTCTCCAAGCCAGGAGCAGGTAGCCAAGGGCAGGGAGAGCACGTCCATGCCCACTAAGGCCACCACGGCCACCACCTGCTCCTGTCTCAGCACAACGCCACTGAAGGACTGGTTCTCAGCAGGGAGGATGCTGGGTCTTTGCCAGCACAGCTGTGCTGTCCCTGCTGGGGACATGGGGAGGCAGCAGCAGGCGTCTTGTGGGCAGGAGGCAGAAAAGGGCAGAGTATCCTACAGTGCATGCGACTGCACCACAGTGAAGAACTGTCTAACCAGCATGTTACTGGCACCACGGTACCAGGGTGGGGGTGCCCTGACCCCCAACAGCAGTTCTCAAGTGGCTCCCTCCACCGGGGGCACTGCCCTGTGTGGTCCAGAGTCCACAGGTGACTCCAGGACCAAGCCACTCTGCCCGTCACTGAGACTGTGCATTTACAGAACAAGGCTTATGACTGGGAGGCACAACTCAGCTCCCATTGGTGTGGTGCCAACCAGAGCAGGGCATAACTGCGCTGTATGCCAGGGCCATGGGCCAAGACACAGGCAGAGTAAACAGCAAAAAGCAGTGGGCTTCTTCTGAGCCCAGCACTCTGAAGGTGGGTCCTGTCGGGATTCCTTGATGGGTCTGTTTCTTGCTTCTTGCCCTGCTGCCCCCACATGTTCTACAGCCCCACCCCTCCCACTGCCCATAAGAGCTGCTTAGTGGAAACCTCCCATTCAGGGTGCAGACAGCTGGCGAACGTCAGCAGGTGAACGTCAGAGCATCCCAGCTAAATATCCACAGTGATGTGTACAATCCCAATCTCCACACTCGTAGAAGTTGCTGACTTTTTGAGGAAGGGTGAGCTTGTCACAGGAATCTCTGATAGACACAGAGCACCATGTGCAGACTGCACATGTGTACAGGGAGGCGCTGGGCACCACCGTGCTGCAGGTCAGACAGACAGCAGCCTCGGGGCAGTGCTCTGGATCTGGCTCATTCTGTTTTTCATTGTTTCATCCCACAATTTCTAGGGGTGCTCAAAGCTTTCTGCTCCACAGCTCCATGTACCTGACCACCCTCTTCCCACCCACCATGGGCAGTGACTCTTCCAATCCCCAAGAGACAAGTGGGCATTTAGCATGGATAGCCATTCCTAGGGCCCGGGATCACGCAGCATGAAGCTTGAGTGGCCAACTGAGACCCCAAATCCTACTTGTCCTTCTTGGGTGCCACCTGCTCCTCCAACACTCCAAAACGAAATGCTAGTGCAGTGATGCTAATGAAATTACAATGCCAGCCTCCTGGCTTCTAACAGCCCTCCGATTGTGGATATAGCAGAACATTTTCCAGGAGAAAGAGACCATCTGTCAGGTCGCTTTTGAGTCACATCTTGACTTGAGAAATGGGAAAATATGGAAAACACTGCATTTCAGAAAGAGACACTGTAGCGAATCCCTGTAAGGTACAATGTGAGACCCAAATCTTACTCCCCAGAGATGATAGGTTGAAGCCAGAGAGCAGGAGCAGCTGTGACCACTGTGCTCCGGCCAGCGTGCCCCGTTAGGACGAGGTCCCCAACCCACAGGCACAGAGAACCCTTCGTGACCTCCACAGAGCCCCATTATTTACTGATCACACGCTCCAACCTGAAGGCGGCCCCACCGCACTGCAGTGACAGGTGACTCCAACCAGAAAGCAGAAGATGCCCCTTCTACAGTACTGTGTGCCAGCCATGGTCAGGTGCCAGGGAGAGAGGGCGTGTGACAGACAACTGCACAGGTGCCAGTGGGCAGGACACAGAGGCACTGTGCACAGCCTGTGGGAGTGGGTGCCTGGTCTGTGCCACCGCAGGCTGGGTAGGAGCAGCTTGGCAAGGCATTGCACGTGGTGATGAAAAGGTGGTGGGTGGTGCTGAGAAGCATGTTGGGGTATTGGGGAGATGGGAGGGCAGCAGCTTGGACTGCAGGTCACACGGCACATCTGGGCACAGTCTCACTGGCATTGAGAAGCGGGAAAGACTGGGGCTCTGTCTGGCACACATAGGACAGGCATGGCACCTGTGTTCTGGGGGCAGAACTCAGTGAAGAAGACACAGGCAGAGGCCACCCAGAGCTAAGGTTCCTGCAGATTGTACTGTCCTCTCTGAGCCCAGTGGGGACAGGTGGGTGGAGCTGGCACCCCTACCCTGCCCTTCAGAAGATGCCCTTGCTCCAGTGCCCTGACCACCCATGCCACCTAAAGCCCCTTTCCTGTCCCACCCCGTGTGTCTGGGTCTGCTGTGTGCAGTGGGGCCAGATACAGTCTGGGGCTCAGCAGTGTGGACTCCGGGGCCAGCTGCTTTGAGTGTGTGCTATCATCACCACAATTTTAGTGACCACAGCCGACCTGCACAGATGAGGCCACAGGGCCACTGAGGCCACGGGGAGGCCGATGGAGACTGCGTGTGAGGGGTGCCCTTTAGGGTTTCATCCCCAAGGCCGAGCCTGAGGCTGCAAAGGTAATAAAGCAATGCAAGAGTGAGGGGCTGGGTGTGTGTGGAAGGCAGGAAGGTGAGGTGGGGGGACAGATGGCGCCGGGGCTGGGTCTCTTTTCCCACAGGTCTTGGGATGATCAGGCCTACAAACGAGAGGAAGCCACTCGGGACAGAAAGGAGAGTGCCACGGAAATGACACATGACATGAGCTTCTGGAAACACCGCGGGTTCCGGCCTTCCCTCACGTCCACGGGAAATGACACACAGCTGCGCGTGCTCAGCTCCATGCTCTGAGCATGAGCGGTCACTGAACTGCCCTCGGGTCCGGTTTACTGAACTTTTGAACACCTGAAGCCTCCAGCTCAGGGCCCGGCATGGGCTGCACGCAGAGCTGTACTGACTGTGCCTTGATTCCAAATGCCTCTGCTCTGTGAGCTACTGCTCCCCGTGCTGTCCCACCGGGTCCCGAGCCAGTCACAACAACACCGGCCCTGCTCTCCAGGAACTCTGTGTGCTGTCCCTCTGCCACCCAGCACAGGGCCCAGCCTGGCATCCTGCCACCCTGCCATGCCACACGCAGGCTGCACAGAAGGGGTCTGCTCCGTGGCTCCTCCCTGTTACTGTTGTCAGGAGGACATGGCAGTCGAGGTCACCTCTGCCCTGACCCCCAGGGCCCCCCAGCTCCTGAGAGGAAAGGCTGACAGTCCCTGTGATGTGAGCGTGGCAGGCCAGCCCTGTCATGGGCTCGCTCTGCTGTGGGCACTCCTGCCACATTGTGGGCTACACCTGTGCCTGGGACCACCACCCTGCTTTCCTGGCCCCACTGTCACACCGCACTCTGAGTGTCATCCTGGACCTTTTCTCTCACTTCCTCCACGTGCTGGCCACCACCTCCCAGAGCTCTCCTGGGACTCAGGGCTCGTGGGCTCAGCGCCCACCCCTCCCAGATTACAAACTCACAGCAGGGGCCGGCCTGGCCTCTTCTCTAAATTCCCCCA
Organism: Thryonomys swinderianus; assembly: GCA_004025085.1. NCBI lineage: Eukaryota > Metazoa > Chordata > Mammalia > Rodentia > Thryonomyidae > Thryonomys > Thryonomys swinderianus. The sequence continues at coordinate 55,961 of PVIC010000275.1, forward strand.
GCCTCAGAGAGCACCTGCCCAGCAGGAGGAGCCCACAAACACCACAAGGGGCAGCTTTGAGTCCCACCCCTGAAAGCACGCTGTTACTGAGAACTTGCGGCCCTCAGGCCCCTCCAGCATGGGGGGGCGAGGATGCTGCCCCTGACACTGGTGGGGTGCTACTGTGGCACAACTATTAGTCTCCCAGAGGCATCTGGGACTCCTGGGGGTGGCTTCCTCATGGTGATCCCCGGACACAGAGCCAGGTGTGAAGGACTGAAGTCCATGTGTGACCAGACAAGTGCCACTCCTTGGTGACACGGACTGCACCTCACGCATCAGCGCTGGGGGCTTCCTTCTGGCCCAGGACCTGGCTCTGGTTCTGAGCAGAAGTACAGAATACTGACAGACGGAAAACTTAACCTCTTTTAGAAAAATGAGGATGGGAGGGGGAACCGCAGGTGTTTTCTACTCCCCTGTCCATGAAGGATGAAAACAGAATGCCTCTTGCCTGTCTGCGAGCTCTGTCTGGGGTCTCCTTACCCTGTCTGGCAGGAGTCTTGAACATGACAGTTCTAGGCAAAACAGCATCTAATGCGTTCCCTTGTACTTGGGGGCCTTGCAGATGTCAGAAATAAGCATTTAAAGGATGAGCACATCGACACAGCTCATTACCTCAGCTACCTGCAATCAGAAGCCTCCCTTCGTGGCCCTGACCTGGCCTCTATACTCTGCTCAGCCCCAGGGTCCCCTCATCCAAGCCTTGGGTCAGCTGTGGGAGGAGCTGGAGCCCCAAGACTCTCCAGCCCTCCACACATGAGACGGAGGACTCACAGCCCGCCACCTGCCTAGCAACAAGACAAAGGAGAGTTCCTGCTGCTGCCTGCCCATCCTGAGCCCCTGGCTCCAGGGTTTTGCTGAGTTACATTTAGCCAAGAGGACTAGAGCCTGGGTTGTAGCCACTACCCAGGCGTTGTCAGCCCACTGAGGTTTGCTGAGGAGAGCTCTCCAGAAACAGCAGTGGGGAATGAGAGGAAAAGAGGCATGCTGAGGGGCGTCCCCCGGGAGAGCTGGAGTGGGCCCCGGGGTCCTGCTGTTTACCCTTCACGCATGGGGTGCTCTGAGGAAGGGGCGTGGTCAAGGCAGAGTAGGGAGCAGAGCCTCCACTCTTCCAGTGGGCCCAGGGCTGCCTCCCCTCTGCGTCCCCCAGCTGACCTCTTCCCTTTGCACTGCAAGGCCAGCTCTCCCTGTCCCTGTCCCTCAGCACCAGGGACAGCGCCCAGCACCAAGGAGGTTGGGAGTGAACACCTGCTCAGGAAACGCATCGCCAGACACTGAATATCAGCATGAGTCCTGAATATCATACTATGTAACTAAAGAGAAACTGTCCCTGGTGAGCTCAGTATGGTCAGCCTGGAGCATCAAGTAGACATGATGTGGGTCCTGAGAAGACACCGACTGATGCCAAGAACCCATTCTGCAAGGGCAACCGTGGGCACAGCCCGTGTCCCTCCAGCCTCAGTGTCTTGGTGTGGGAGTAGCACAGAGGAGTGACTGTGTAGGAGTGACCTTGGGGTGCAGTGGGGACACACTCAGTGCCCAGCTTTGTTAGGTGAGGGTCTGTAGTGTTATTTATTTTTGTTTGTTTTTTTTGAGACAGGGTCTTGTTCTATAGTTCAGGCTGGCCCTGAGCTCACTATATAGCCCAGGAAAACCTCAAACTCAGCAGTCCTCCCTCTGCCTCCTGAGTGCTGCAATTAGAGGCATGAGCCACTATGCCTGGCTACAGTGTCATTTTTGAGCTGCACAAGGACAGTTTGATGGTGACGGTGGAAGAGTCCAGGCCACAGAGTCATCGCCATGGCTGTCTGGGGACTTTTCATCATCACTCCAGAGTTAAGAACCCCAGGGGTACAAGCAGTGACCAAGGGAGGCCAGGATGACTGTCCATGGGTGGACAGGAGCCACAGGGATGCCCTGTGACCTACTAAAAGATAAGGGCTAACACAGGAGGCATGGATTTTTCAGACACAGGGGCCAGAGTGGGATTTGTAAAAGAATAAAAATAATAAGAGAAATCTCACTATCCGATTTCCTTCCCATTGCATTCATCCATACAGGAAAGAATTCTTTTTTTTTTTTTTTTTTGAGACAGGGTTTCTCTTTGTAGTTCAGGCTGGCTCTGAGCTCGCTATGTAGCCAAGGCAAGCCTCCAACTCAGCAATCCTCCTGCCTCTGCCTCCCGAGTGCAGATTACAGGTGTGAGCCACCACGCCCGGTACTGTGTTATGTGATATTGATTGCTGGTGGGTGTGAGTCACCATGCCCAGCATTGTATGTGGTTACCGGGATTGAACTCAGGACCTTGCACTTGCAAGGCAGGCGCTGGAAACACTAAGCTAAATCTCTGGCCCCAGGAAAAAATTCTTAAACTGCGGCAAGCAGTAAGGACTGCCTTTGAGGGAGAACTACTTTTCACAGCCCCGTTACCCCGATGATGTGAAAGCCGCCTCTGTCTACATGCACACCAGGGTTAGATCCAGCAATCGGGCTCACATTTCCAGGAGGCTCTGCTGTGCACTTCGTGGTACAGACAAGAGTGGTCCAAGTGACCAGGTGACGTCCACGAGCCACACATAAGTGTCCTCGTCAGACAGTGCACCAAATGCTGACACACAGGAGCCAAGAACATTCCAGCACTCCCAAATCGACACTCACTCACCTCCATGGGGGGTCCTGGCCATCAGGGCATCAGATCTGACCAAGAGAGATAACCAATAAATGCACATACGTGTGCCTACACTCAGTGCTGCGCACACAGGACACACACACTTGGCATTTCCTGGCTACCACGTAACTTGGCCTGGGTTCTCCATATGAACAGAGATCTAACCTCTTCATTCACTACAGAAATACAGACTCTGCTTTCACTCTCATGTGCTTCCAGTTGAGGCAGGTCTGGTGGCGAACTATAGCTGTAATTCCTCACCAACTTTACCCTCAGTCAGGTTGAACTCATCTTTAAAAGATATGTGACCGCCACGACCGGCAGCTGACACCCCCAAAGACCCCGAAAGGGAGCCGCCATCACCTCTGAACTTGTGGAACACTGCCCACAGCTCCGCAATGTCAGTGGCGAAGGTGATGTCGGTGTCCAGGACGATGACTCTCTCCAGGTCGGCAGGGAGCGTCTTGGTGAGGACCAGCTTCATGAGGCCGTAGATCCCGGAGTAGTGCTTGTTGGGGATCCAGGAGACTTCAGACTGCACGGCAAGGCAGAGAGAGAGCGGGGAGAAGGGGGAATTGCTGCATTAATCTTTGCCAAGTCCTTATAAACCAGGTCCAAGATGTAAAAAGTAACACAGATTAAATGATTACAATTTTTCTTAAACATTTGTTCACATGAAGTTTTCTTGAAAGAAAATGTATCCAAATCAAGATAGAAGAAAAGTAACAGCTATAAAATAATTGCCTGCAAGCCTTACACTGTGATTTTAAAAAATGTTATTAGAGAAACTGCACAAGTCCACTGGGAGAAAACTAAAGATACACAAAGGGAAGGAAAAAAACTTGACTCATACTCCATCCCAGTTTGCAGCCAGTACCTGCTTGTTCCAATGTGGGTGTATTTCCTTAAGTTATATTCTATTTCTGTCATCAGCGATTACAGAGATTTCTCATTTAAAGACCAGGTTCCACTTCTGAGACTAGGCTGTCCCTTGACTGGGTCGCTGTGTGCGGTGTGCACATTACATCTCTCAGGACAGAGACGCTCTGAGGAAGCCCCCCCGACAACGCTGCTTTTACTTGCACAAGGCTCCCACACAGTGCTGTGATGTGTAATGGACATAAAGCCACAGCGCAGACTGGACAGCACAACCCGCCAAGCTCCAGTGCTATGTTGCTGGGAGGCGCTCCCGCCAGGGGAGGGTGCAGTGCTGCTCACGCCAGTGTCTCAAGTCCGCCAGCGACACAGGTCAAGTCTAAACCTGTGTTAAACAGGTAGTATCTGTGCTATTTAGTGGCATTTTTCTACTCCACTTATCGATACCCACTAAGTTGCGTTGAGTACCATAAGACCTCAGTGGTCTTTGTGTTCTGAGATAAACGCACAAGGAAGACCTGTCAAAATTTCTGACAGTCCCCACCTGGCAGATCGGGGCCACACAAGCGTAGTGAGGGACGCCCTGAGGACTGGGGCGCCACGAGCGTGTGGCCCTCGCAGAGCTGCCAGGAGCCCCAGCAGGTGGAAGGAAGGTGAGCATTTGCTGCTATGTGGAATCTAGGCGGAAGACACAACGTAAGGTGCCCTGTCCTGCGCCTGGGGTCGCTTCCGCAGGCCACAGTGTGGGACGTGCCCAGCGTGAAGTAGCCAAAGTACACGTCTCGCTTCCAGGATGCTCACACAGGTGGCACACCCAGTCAGGGGAACGGGCCCCACCACCGTGATTCCAGGCAAGACACAGTTCTTTGTCCTTGTAACTCCATTTAGAAGACAGTGCTCATTATGAAAAAAGTAAATGCACACCCCCCCCACATTTTATTCTCAAAGATGCTTATCATCATGTTATAAAACTAAAGAAATAGCAACCATCCCGATGCCCCCAAAGAGAGCACTGAATTAGAACATTATACACTCACCAGATAGCACATGGTGACTTAAAACGATGTAGATGAAGATATAATTAAAAATATCCTGTATGTGGTAGTAGAAGAAAAGAAAAAAGCTAAAGCTTGTTTAAAACCCACACTGTTATCAAACAACACCAAATCCTTTTCCACTTAGGATGGAAAAGGATGTGACAGGCAGGACGCTCAGTTACAGGGACCAGGGGAGCAGCACGTCTCTGCCCGCCTTTCCTCGCCTACAGCCATGTGCATGCACAGGTCTGCACACATATGTAAGTGAGCTACAATTCCCGGCTCCTAAGCATGTGTGACTGCTCCCACTGTGCAGCCCGCTAAGCACCATGTTCTTGCTGGCAAGACCGGGGTCCGGCGGCATGGGAGCAATGGGAAAGGACCTGGGACAGGTGGCCCGCACCTCTCTCAAGCCCTCTCCATCTTATACCCCATTTACAATGTCATCCTGGCTGTTTCCCATTTGCAGCTTGGCGTCAGCCCTCTGCGCAACTCTGATCAGAAATGAGGGAGACTCTGCAGAGGGCTGTGCGGCTCACTGTGAGTCCACCTGAGGGCAACTCTCCGTCTGTCCACCCTCCACCTTGCTGCCAGGCTGCAGGGAGGAGGGAAGGGAAACGGCTCCTATCGGGGCTCCCGTCTGCCCACCTCAGTGCAGAGGACCCAAGAGGCCACTGCTGTGACACACACCAAGTGAGGACGGCACCACCACCCACCACTCCCCTTGGTCCCAGCACTTAGACACGTGTCACCTCGGAAACATTTCCAGGAGCAGAGGGAAGAGTCCACAGCCAGCCTCCGAGGATAGCGCAGGAACAGGGTGCTCACCACGCTGTGTGCAGAGCTATGGAGGAAAAGCAAGGACCACCCCATACTGCTAGGCCACATGGCTGGGTGTGTGGCAAGAACAGAGCCTTGGTCACCTGTGGCCATGCAGGACAGGACTGGGAAGCACCCCTGCCCTCTTTCGCCTCTGCCCAGAGCTCCTGGGGCCTGCCCCTCGGCCAATCTGGACACAGTGGAGGGAGAGCGCTGGGCCCTTACGCATCAACCTCAGGGTGCAGTGAGGGTGGGGAGGCCCCGGGACAAGCTTCACATGAGCAGCACAGTCACGCTGCTGACACAGGGCAGAAAAAGAATACGTGCAGCAAAAGTGAAGTCCAAACCTGCCATGTGGCAGCGCAGGTGACACCCTCTGGCCCAGGAGGGTACGGCCTGGGGGTGGCTAGAGCTGAGTGAAGGTTCACAGGGGCCTCGAGGCCTGTGCCAAGCCTCTGTACTTCTCCAGAACCTGTTTCTGGCAAACTGCCCCCAAGGTCTGAGAAGGCAGCCCTTTCCATGTACAGTCTTGCCAGCAAGCGCCGGCTCCCGGGCTCAGCTTGCTCCCTGGGTGGAAGCCTGGCAGTCAGTGGTCTGCCCGGCAGAGCTGTGCTATTTAATCAGACCTCTGATTAACTTATTCTTCTATTTTGGTTGCCATCAGAGTGGGAGAGCTCGGTGGAGACGGCACTAGTGCGCCAGGTTAAGCCAGCTAATTAGATGACCTTTAGTGCTCAACTTTATTTTTCACATACATGAGGCAGGCGGGTGCGTCCTAAACCAGGAAAACTACAGGAATAAATTAATCTCCACATAAGTTCACGCCTGCGCTTGCCCTGAGTTCCCAACCTAATCCATAATCAATTAAGTCCGAATGCTCATGAGAGGTACAGGCAGTGTTCAGGGAGTACGTGCTCAGAGCGCGCGCTGGAGAAGGTGAGAAACTGAGGCGTACTCGGGGGAGGCTGTGGGAAAAGCAGATCCATTTGTTTTAAATGGTCCCTGTCTGGGAAGCGGGCAGCCCACACCGCTCTTGCCCAAGTCCTGTCACCCTCTCTGGTTGCCACTGCCCCCAGCCTCAGGCAGGTCTGGTTTCCGGAAGAGGCTTTGTCTGTCTTGCCAGCTCAGCAGGCTACCGTGCTGCAGAAGTGTCCCCGGCTCAGCTGCAGCTCGTTGGGGAGGTGCAAGGGCTTTTCCAGCGCAGCGATGGTCGTGGATGAGGAAGGGGCCGCAGCCTGACTCAGTCCTGCCTACAGCGCCCATCAGCAGGGGGCCGAGAGGCTCACCAAAGCCGCGGGAGCCTGCGGAGCCATCTCCTCCTAGGAGCCCAAGCTTAGTCTTATAGTGACTTCACAACACTGCAGCGAGGACTGCAAGGCATCTGGCCAGGTGCTGGGCAGGCGGGGTGTCCCGGTTTGGAGCCAGAGGGCGCCTGAAGCCTTCTGTGTGCAGAGATGTGGCTTTTGGATTTATCCACTGATTCTGCATGGCTCATGTTAACTGGGGACTTGGAGGAGGTCCTAGGCGTGACCAGAGGGGCCGCCCAGTCTGCAGCCTGTCCCTTCCCTCCCCACTGCGGCTTCCTTGAGGTGAGCGGTGCACTCCACCAAGCCCTCCCGCCCTGAGCCAAGTGACCTTGGACTGAATTCTCTAGGAGTCAGGGCCAAAGTAAGTCCTCCTTCCAGTGGTGGGTGCTGGCTGTGCTGGGGACACCAAAGGGTGACGACACGGCACCCATGTGTCCACGAAGCCCACTGTCACGTGCACTGTCAGCACCGCGGGACCTCCGCTGGCTCGGGGCTTTGGGTGGGTGAAAGGAAGGGGAATACACTGCACAGGAGAGTGAGCAGGCGTATGTGTGGGCCAGGAGAGGCTCACTGAAGCCCACCCTGAAGCCAGCGGGAATCCTGAGCCAGCACCTCCCGCCGAGCAGCACATTCTGGGTGTTGGAGGAGGAAGAGGAAGCATGGGGCCACGTGGCCTGCCTGGGTGGGCAGTGCTGGGCGCAGTCACACAGCACAGGGCTCCCAGACCCCGCACCAATCACCAATGTGCCCAGGGCCATGAAGGGAGCACTGGGCCGGGGCAGAAGAACATCTGTCAGGGGAGGCTGAAGGAGCTGCAGTGGACCCGGCCTCTGAGGGCATCCTGGAGAGACAGCAGCTCATGCAGAGCAAACCCTACCATGCTCTGCATCACTATAAATATGCCAAAGGGTTTGTGTAATTAAAAAGAGCATAAAAATGAAAGCCAGGCTCATCTTAATGGACAGACTATTACCCCTGCAATGGCTGTTAATAATTCTAAGCAGCATGGTTGAGGCTGTAATTAGCAGAAATGCAGTTGTGCCTGAGATTGCCACCTATCGCCCTAACACAAAGGGCCTAAAGCAGCCAGGTCTCCAGGCGTCCTGTAAAGTGGGGCAGAAGATGTCCTCAGAGGGACACCCACCTTCCCGAAGCCAGCAGCTCTGGGCGGGCACTCTGAGGCATCTCTACAAAGCACTGCACCCCGGAGCATGGGGCTCCGGGGTGTCTACGCTGGTGCCCCATGGAAGTGGCACAGAAAACATGACTGGCATGCAGATAGGTCACTGGGTGACAGACATTGATGCCCTCGGTTGGCAAAGCTTGCTCTGGACAAGAAGCCATCGCTCAGAGTACTGTGTGGCTCAGGCATGAGCACAGAATGTCTGGGTGGCCGGTGCCAGGGCTGCCAACTGGCCTTGTTGTGGTTAAACCCACAACGGACCCCAGAGCCTGGCACTGCCATCCAGTTCCTAGAGTTGGGCAGTGAGGACTGGGCTGCCCCTGACCCCGTGTCCAGACTCCAGCCCCTGAGGGGTGGAGTGAGGTTCCCCCTCCTCCTTCCAGCTGTGGATCCGTATTTGGGGGCCACTGCAGGTCCAGAACTGGGGTTCCCTGCAACCAGACAAACCTTTATTTTCCAAGAAGTAGGTTTTCAGGGCAGCATACTCACGGGCTTAGAGGGTCGTCCCTGGGATCTGAGCCACTCTGGCCCTCAGTGGGTCGTCTGTAAAGAGGGGCGACAGCTGCAGACCCTGCTTCCCTGGGAGTCACTGTTTTGTACTCCATAAGCTTCCTCCCATCATGCTGAAAAATTTATGGCTCAAAATAGATTTCTTACCATATCAACATTTTCCTGTGAATTACAAATCACCTTGACACATTTTTAAGATTAAAAAAGGAAGCCATCGTAGCTGCAAAATGTTTAAGAAGTCCTCTGCCTTTCCTGTGGTGGGTGGTCGTCTTGGCAACCAAAGGCAGGTTCAGAGCATCCGCCAGCGAGGAGGGCGGCACTGGGGTGGGGCCAGGGGAGGGGCCAGGGCAGGAGCCAGCCTCCGCCCTGGTCCCTGCCAAGTCTCCAACAGAGGGCGGCAAGTGCTGTAGCCCCGGGAGGCTCGAGGCGTCTGAAAGCTTCTGCACCACTCTGGACCTGGACTGGGCTGAGCAGCCAGCCCTCCCGGTCTCCTTCTTCATCTGTGAGTGGAGGGCAGCACCCCCCGCAGGCCCTCTGCTCTGGCGCTGCCCACCATTAAGAACACTGTTCTCATCAGTGCCCTTCGCATCAGCTGAGGGGCAACGTCCTGGCTGCGGCAGAAAGGTGCCCATGCCTGCAGTGCTAGGCTCTGCAGCAGAGGCTCCGGTGGTTCGTCGGAGGCCAATGCCACACGACCCGCGCGGTCCAGGCCTGGGGACTGCGGAGGAAGAGCGGCTTTTGTTCTGGGCGTCCAGCGCCTGGCCCTGCCTGTCCCCACACGGGAGTCTCTGGGAGACATAGTGGCGGCTTCCAGTGGCGCCAGTCACAGATCTTCTCCTGGTTTCTGTGCTGGGAACCAGCAGCGCACTGCTACTGTGGTGCTGGTGCCGGCTGAAGCTCTGTCCTGAGATGGCCCTGCACGTGCTGGCTGGATGCTGCTGATCACGGGGAGCCCAGCTCCCTCTGTCCGGGCCCTGTCAGAGGCTGCAGGAGCAACTTCGCGATGCAGCTGGGGCTCCCTCCAGCAGGGCTCCCACAGACCTGGGGGAGCCCATGTGTCCACTGTCCCCGGTCCTGGGAGTAACACAGTGTCATTTCTACACGGTCTTCTGGGCCATGTAGGTCATGAACTGCTGTGCACTGTGGGAAGGCAGTTGTCAGGGCAAGGATACCAAATGGGGACTATGGGTAGTAATTATAGTCAGATCTAGAATGTTCCACAAAAGTTCCATAAAAGGTGGGGCTTTCCACAGTAACTAGATAATGGGGGAATCTGCTGCTGAGCTGAGAGCTGAATATGCTGTCAGGAAGCGGGCCTGGTTAGGGGTCACTGGGAGTGGCTTTGGAGGTTTGTCTCCCTCCCTTGTGCCTCCTTCCTCTCTCTGCTTCCGGGCTGCTAAACAGGAACCGCTTTCCTGAGCCAGGCCCTTCCACCATGACACTCCTTCCTCAGTGCCAGTCAGCCGAGAACTGATCCCCTGACCTGGGAACACATTAAACCTTTCTCCTTTAAACGGTGGGTGTTGGGTGCTTGTGTCTCGGCAATGAAAAGTGTACCGGTACATGGTCCTTCGTGGAAACCACTGTGAGCTGCAGGGAGGGGACAGTGCATGTCCAGGTGCACAGCGGCAGCTGGAGGACATGATGGCAGCAGTGCGAAGGGAGGCTGAGCCATTAGGGAGACGTCTAGGAAAAGGTGCAGAAGTATCGGCACCGGCAAGGCCGGAAGGACAGCAGACCCTTGATTCAGGTTCGAGGCTCGTGCTAGAGGGCTGGCTGTAACCCAAGTCAGTCAGTGGAGGCTCAGGCTCCTCTCCCGGCCCCAGCCTCTCACCTGTGACAGCAGATCTGGGTTCTCAGACACAGGCCCAGGACTTCTCAGTGAATCCCACACAGGAGAGGATGTCGTCATGTTCCTTCCAGAACTCTCTAGGGGTTAACTCTGTACCTGAGACCAGCTGGAAGCACAAGCAGCCGGCATTCAGGTTGTAACTCAAGACTTGGGTTGTTAGTTAAATTAAAATTCCAGTCATAATCCAAGTTGTCATGTCAGGGTGGTCATAGCTGAAGGATCCACTATATAAACGTGTGTGTGTGTGGCAACCACATACTGACTGGCTTTGTGGTACATCCTGCAGGTGCAAATGGTAGAGAAGAGAATGGAAAGCCAGGCAAGGCCGCAGGGTAGGAGGACATGGTGGGCCACGGTACAGAGGAACGGACAATTCCCGGGGCAGCGGTGAGTCAGAAGAGTTTTCCTTAGCAGCGAGCTGCGCTGGCACACAGGTTCTGGAACATACTCTAGAGACTCACGGAGGAAAGATGGACAGAGGCAGCATGAGGGTGGAAGCCCGCAGCAGGGGCTGCTCCCACAGTCACACGGGTCTGTGTCTGAAACCAGAGCCTGGGCACTCACACCATGGTCTAAGAAGAGCGCAGTGAGACGTCACGGAGAACAGGATTTCTCTGGTGTTGTCGGCTAAGTCCTGCACACGTCGCTGTTTAGACGATCCCAAGATAGGCCCAGGCCCAGGCCCAGGTGCACACTGAGCCTCCCACCATTTGTGACCCAGGGAGGGGGGACCTTTCTCACAGTTTAATAAAGGAGAGTGCTGGTGTAATATCAGGAGTCCTCGGTTATCTGTTATTGTAGGTAATTTGTGGCTGTGAAGCCAAAATGGGTTTTCTGGCATACACTTTGGAAGTTTTCCAATCCTGTCCCAATCCGAAGAACCCAGGTCAGCTGTGGTGGGGACCTTAGACACCTGCACAGCAAGACAGCAGGTCAAGCCGATCACGCCTTCCCATATCAGCCACGTGGAAGCTTCACAAGTGCATTAAAGCTGCTCTTTCCCAGGAACAGCAATCACCACAAAGCCTCAAGAAACTCCATATCCAACCTAGCCAGGAAGACTTGCTGCCTTCCACCCAAAATGCCCACTTTTCAGAAACCCACTGCAAAACCATCTTCTGCAAACCGAAGTCATTTCTACAAGCACACATCACGTGAATCCAGGGGAATGTGCTCTGAGAGCCACAGACAGACCAGTCCTCCTCCTGGTAGCATAAACCCTCTCCGCTCATCGCCAGGAAAGAGGCGTCCTCTTCTTGGTGTGGACACTCCCAAGGGACTGGTCACTGGGCACTCATAGCTGCCAGACACCCCCCAGTGCTCTGCCTGATGAAAGGGAGCACCTCAAATGCTGGGAGTTCAATTTGTGAACTGGATGACAACTGTGGTTAATTTCCTGAAACACACCTGCCTTCCTGTCTCCAGGCTTTTCAAAGCCTTGAGGAGAAAACAGCACTGGCTCCTGCCTAGCCCGGACTTAGCTTTCTCAGAAGCTGCGATTCTTCTCCTTACAGAGCACAGTACATATTTATGGACATGCACTGTGCAGTGTGGGACACGTGGATGGCTCACGGACTATGTTGAGCTGTGAGACCGCATGGCTCTGCGAACAGAGCTTCCACATGGGACATGTGCCCAGCCTTCTGCACCTATGAGCACTTCTGTGCCTGCGCTGGCCTCCAAGAGGGGGTGCATCTGGGAGGCAAGGGCAGCTCACAGAGCCAGAGACCGTGCTCAGCCCCGGGAAGTGGGGGAACGTGGGCACTGGCCGGTGGTGACGCCTGGTGGCCCTGGCTGGGTGGTTCTAAGAAGGGGTGCGTTGTGGCATATTTACCAGCAGTCTGCGTGTGTACATCTCCATGTGGGAAGCCAGCGGTGGCCTGGCTGCGGAGGCCTGGAGAAGAAAGCTGACCACTGGCCCTTGGACTTTATTCAGCTCTCATGTGTGTACACGTGTGTGTCTCACCCTTACAGCATATGTACTTATGTTTATAGTCACTCCGGACTCCTGCCAAGAGACTAGAAATGGAGAACATATCCTCCAAACAAATGCAAGGGAAAAGCCAAAGCTTTGTTCCTCATGACCGTGAACGACTCCACTGTGCACACTGTCAATGGGCCCTGGGGTCACCACAGCCATCTCAATGGTTCAGGGTTAGAGTTTTATGGCACCAAAGGAGCAGAGTTAAGAGAAAAAGGTCTCAAAAGGCTTGTGGAGCCAAGTGTGGCAGCAATGCCTACGAAGGCACTGGGCAGGCTTTGCTCTGGTGCACACAGCCCAGAGCCACATGGCACTGAGGCCCATGCGCAATTCCTGGCAGCCTTGGGCCTGCTGGCCCTGGCTGCCCGGGCACACCAAGCTGTACTTTAACAGAAGCTCACTGCCCTGTTCTCAGGCCACCGGCCCCTTGGGCACACCAGCTTGTGCTCTGGCCCTGCGCTCCCTGCCCCTCTGCCACCTGCTGCCCAAGGACCCACAAGGCTGCCTCGGGACAGCAGGTATGTACGGCGCCAGCCTGCACCATAACGGACACAGGGCTCTCAGCTGCAGGGCTGGGCAGCACACGGCAGGGAAGCCCTGGCGGTGGTACCTCTGTCCCCAGCACAGATGTCGCCTGGGGGTGGACAAGCCCCGAGGGGCGGGAGGGGACTTGCAGGAGGGGAGGGCCGGGCGGCGAGCCACAGCAAGGCTGCAGTCCCGTCTGACTGGTCTAGAATCTTTTCCTTCACAAGACCTGGAGGGCAAAGCACCAGATTCGGCAGCACCCAATTCCGCGCGCTCTGCCGCTGAGAGGAAGTCCAGCTGGCACCCCAGCCGCCTGAGAGACGACGCCTTCCGGGCTCTGGTAGGATGCTGTGGACACTGCCCAGAGGCCTCACTGAGTTTCCAGTCTTCTAACCCAACCTTGCAGCCTCGCATCAGTCTGCACAGACGTCGCCACCCTGACATTCGGCTTCCACGAAAGGTGCTCCCCACTTTACAGGACGGTTGTCAAGGAAACCAGATGGTGCGGAGAGTGGCTAAGTGTCCCGATGTAAAATTTCTGAAACCTGAGCATGCAGAGGAGGAGGAGGTCCACCTGACACGGCACTGGGGTGGCACAGGAGCCAGGCCCCTCCGCTATCCTCATTTCAGGGGGACGCGGCTGCTGGCGGGGGGCCCTGCAGCTCCATCACCCTAAAAATCACCTCCTTCTGCAAGTGACTATTCATGTAACATCCATCGTGTTTGCCAAATTCTTTTATTTTATTTGCGTGTGCGTGTTCAAATTCTGTGCTAGACGCCGAGAAGACACGAACGATCCTGGCACCTCCTGTTGCTGAGGAGCTCACGGTTACAAGGAAGATAATACCATGGCGTTTATGAAAACAACAGCATCGCATTTGCTGGATACTGGCTATGTAGCAGACACTACACTAGCAGCTTTTTATAAATATTATCTTCTCATTCCTACAATAATGCTAGAAAGCAGATAGCAAGAAAACCACACATCTATAAAGAATCATAGGAGTTGGGATTGAAAATCAGATTTGCCTCATTTCAAAAACCTTAATCCTCTGGAAATTGATTTAAATGATATCCAAATGATGAGTAGGTAGTAAGCTGCATGTAAATTCTTCCTAAACTGCTTGGGATGAAACAAGCAACTGACAGGAAATGGGAAATAGAATCGGAACAGATGAAGGTGGCTACGGAGCTCGTGTTTCAGCATAAACAAACCTGTTGATTCCTTTGTGAGAGTGTCACAGTCCTTGCCAGAACACAGGGTTCCCCGCCCCATAGGGATGGGAGTGGCCAGGAACATCCTATTAAAGCTCATGTCAACATAAACAGTGAGGGGGAACCTGGAAGGAAATAAGCTCAGACAGAGAGAAAGCCACAGCGTCCTGTGGTCACTGTGACCAGCGCCATTGCTGGCCCTGGGCAGGGTCTTCAGGGTCGCCTAAGCTCTGGACGCTGGCAAGGACAGTGGTGTGCTGATGTGTGAGCAAGGGTTGTCAGGCACGTCCTGGGTGCCATTCTGCATCACCTATACCCACTAAGGGGATCCCCTGCCAGTGAGAGCCCTGGTGAACGGGTATGTATGGTGACTGTGCTGCTTTCTTCAGTACTTACTGCCCCCAAAACTGCACCGCGGTCCACACCTTGTACCTTCAGGACCCCAGGGACACCCCAGCGCCTGTGACTGGGCGGGCACAGAGGAGGATGGCCCTGGCTGGGCTGGGTCAGCACCCTTCTCTGAACCTCAGGTACCAGTTCTGAGCAACAGACAGGTCCAGGTCCACCAGAGAGAACACAGCACGCGGAGCAGAGAAGCACCCACCAAGCCTTGGAGGGAGGACTGTGTCGCTACACGACAAATGGAATGAAGGCCCAGGCTTTGGCACAGCTGCCAGCCCTGTGGTGACCTTGGCCCGAGGATGGCAGCTGCCGAGGGCAGGCTTCGCTGCTGTAATGCCAGGTGCGGGCAGCCCTGGGACGCCGGGCACCTCGGCTCCTAACGCCGGATTAGCACTGATGGGATGGGAGGGCACGCCGCAGCAGTGCTATTATGCCTGTGAATAAGATGTTGATCACTGCTCGCTATTTTCTCTTCAAACATATTATTTAGCAAGTCGTGAGCAGATCAAACCCCTCTGGGGGTCTTGAATTCAGCCTGGCTGAGTCGTTAAATCCAATGAAAATATCATAGCTGGGTGAATTTTCAGTCGGGGGAGCTGAGGACAAAGAGGACGTCCACCAGGCTGGCGGTGAGGCCAGCATCTGTGCTCCGCACAGTTAGGACAGTACGTTGTGGGCGGTGGGGCACATGTGCTGCGAGGGCCATGTAAGAGAGTCATAGCTCCTTCTTATGCACAGGGAAGTGAGATGATACAAACAGTAGCCTACAACTGGATGGCCAGTGAGCGGCAGGGTGACCCCTCTGACCCGGGGAAAGCCCGCGCAGGGCCAAAGGCGCTGCAGCACCAGCACCTCTGGGCTTAAGGGCTCTGAAGCACTGCTTGCTGTTCTTACGCAAAGCCCACATCTTGACGACGTGTGCGCCGTCCCCACATCCAGCCGGCGTCACGGTGCAACGAGAGTGAAAACAGGGGCTCCTGTTGCGTGGTCTCTGCTGAGACAATCCTCGCTTACTTCCCATGCCACAAGAGAGGTGACCCCCATGGGGAAGGCATAAATGGGTGCTGCCGGGGAGGCCACATGGAGGGCACGGGGTGTGTCCAGCATGCCAACACCTTCCCTTTCGTACTTATGGGAGTAGAAACTGGAAGCCAATTTTCTGGTCTCTGATTTTGAGGCCTGCACTCCCCTTTGTATCACTTTTGAGCTGGGGATTTAGCTCAAGTGGTACCATGACAACCTTGGATGCACAAGGGCCCAAGTTCATCCCCCGTACCGCAAAAAAGAAAAATAAATAAAAGTAAGTTCCCTTTGTATCACCTTCGAAACCAGCCAGGGCAGGAGACTGGTTTCTAATGGTGAGACTGTGAGGCGGGCAAGACCCCTCCCAGTGCCTTTGGGGTGCTTGGAGACGTTCTTCACGGTCAGTGTTGAGGGGGAGACTCGCAGGAGGCTGGGACGCTGTGGGACATCTCAGCCAGAGCAGCTCTGACAACTGCGGACCCCCATATCACAGAGCTGGGCCAAGGCACCTTGCTCACAAGCTGTGCTATGAACATGTGTCAGGAGCCATTCTATATAATTTTGGGGAAAAATTTTGGGAAAAAATTAAGTTATGATTAGACCTGGTCTCCTTGCCCACAGGCTGGCTATGGCATGCTGAAACAACTTCATGTGGGTCCCAGCTGAGACCCCAATGGTCCTGCAGGGCTGTGACTTTCGAGGGTAAGATAACAGCATTTGAAGACACCCTGGTTCCTGGAGCCTAGCAGAGGGGTCTCACCCAGGAGGGACAGATTCCTTATCAGCTTAACTCAGCCCACCTGCTGCTGGGAGATCTCTCCTTAAACAGCCTCATCAACATAAGAACCTCCCGACCAAAGATGCTCATCAGCATTAGATCTGCATGGACAGATCTCCAGCCCGTAAGACACATGATGCTCCTTCCAGTTACTTGTGTGCCCAACAAATAGTGGCAAGCACAAGGGTCTGTTTCTGCCCACTGAGGCACCGACGCCCCCACCCCACTGTGTCCTCTGAAATAACCAGGTCTCTGTTGTCTTTATTCTTTGGCTTCCTCATGTCTTTTCTAGGCAGTGGGGAGATTGATCACTCCCCCATGAGCTCGTGCTTGGGTGCAGGGTGAACAAGCTGTGCCCTGGCACGAAGGGCTGAGGTTCGGCCTCTGCTTTGACCTAAGGAAAATCACTGCGTGATTCAGAGGCAAAGAACTGGCCAGAAGAAGAAGGCTGGTGGTCCGATCTCCTCAGCCTCTTTACTTAAAGGCAGAAAAGTGAAAACCAAATAGAGACCCACATGAGACAACACACAAGAGAACAGAGTGCAGAAAGGCACGGTCACCTCCCAGAGGCTCTGGCTGCAAGGTGACAGGGCCCACAGTCCCCTTCCCAGTGGCCTCACAGCACACTGGCTTCACCCTGACCGGTGTGCCCACCCCCATGCTGGGCAGCCCCGATCCCTGAGCCCCACAGCATTCTCATGGTCTCTCCCTGTACAAACGGGTGAGCAGGTGGCACCATCAGCTCCAGGATCTGGCTGAGGTGCCACCAGACATGGCTCCTCCCAGGACACAGAGAGCATGTGGCACAAATGTGCAGAAGAACCAGTACTCGGAGGAAGGAAATCACACCAAGGGTTGGTACAGGGGGAACAGACGGAACTCCCAAATCTGTAGATACTTGAAATGCAAACTCCTGTTCTCTATAATCAAAAAATAAATTCTAGGGACAGTGAAGGTCCACAGTAGGAAAATTTATTAGGAGACAGAAGGGGGGCCTGAAAGTGGGTGCTTACCCATCCTGTTTCCCAGGGGTTTTTATGGGGGAAAGCCATGAGGCAAGGCGGGTTCAAGGTGGAACAAAACTACAATCAACCAGTAAGACTGCAGGGCAGTCACTTAGGTTTTATTGGTCCAATGAGGAATCACAAAGTGGACAAAACCATGACCAACCAATGAGATGATGTCGAGTGCAGTCACATAGGTAATACTGATTAAATGGGTATCCAATGGGAAAGGAACTCACATAGCAAGAGAACAAGGATTTTCAGCCAGGAGTCTGCTGGACAGGATGGGTTAAGACACTGGGCTCCCCCAGGTGATTGACACCTACTTAGAGTACTGATCACTGCTGTTTGGTAGTTTCTCTCCTTTTACAATGCTGCCTTCAGTGGGTGTGTTTGGACTGTCTTCCACATTGGCCTCTAGTGGGCTGGCCTTGTCTAACTGCCTACAGCATATCTCTAAGGCAGTATAAGCCCTCTCCATGCGGGGCACCTCTCTGGTCACGAGCATCGTGCTACATACTGACCATCTCTGAGTTAACCTGCAGATGACAAAGTATGTCTCCCCTACCTGCTTCCTCTGTCCTCTCCTCAGTTTCCCCATTTTCCTACAGTCACGTACTCACCAGCTGGTCCTAGAATTCTAGGAGTCAGACTTAATCCATCTCCTACTAACCGTGTCCCACACATGTCCCCAGTGCACCAGGTGACCTGTTCCTCATAGTCCCGCTGTGGCCCTGCAGCCGGGAGGGAGTCTACACAGGGGTTTAAACAGAGACACCTCACACCTTCTCTCGGAAATATCATGGGACAGAGTGGTACCTCAGGAAAACAGACTGATTTTATTCTTTCTTGCTTTTCAACATGCTCCTCAGTACAATGCTGGTACCAGTGCCGGGTCACAGAACCTGAGGACCCTAGCGAGGTCTTGGAGCTATTTGCTGGTCACAGGGAATAAGTTGGCATTTTGATACAAGTCACTAAACAAGAAAACAAGAACTGAGGACGGAGCTAAACAACCTTGGCCCGTTTAGCTCCTGCTGCCGCACACGTCCAGCACACTGACAGTGAAAGTGTATTTTGTAGCCACCAGGCCATCCGGGCCACGCTGGACCCCCAGTGAGGCTGCTTCAGCACCCTGCTTCCTTCTGGCGGAGCCTGCGCAGGGTCAGGGATCTCTGCGCCATCGTGGCCTGGGAGATGCTCAAGTCTCTCCAAGCAGCTCTGCGTACAGTAGACATATCGTGTGTGGCTTATTCCAATTAAAATGTGTACTTACCGACTATGTGTACACAGCAGCAGTGAGGATTAATCAGATTTTCCTACAGCATCCTGAGCAGCTCTGGCTTAGAGTTTTATTGATTTTGTTTATTAGTTTCCTCAACCACCACACAGGGGCAGCTTCATAAGTGTAAAAGAAGAGGAAGTGCCAGAGAGCTCAAAGAAGTGCGCTTCTTCACCTGCTGGCAGAGACAGTGCAGTGACAGGGTGTTAACTTTGCAGCTGGCACCGCAGACAATAGGCAGATGAAGGCGTCTGGCCAGGAGCAGGTGTTCTCTGCTCTGGGGGACTGAAGTCGGTCATCAGTCCACACAGCCAGGCAGCACACCCTGCACCGGTGCCTCCTGCAAAACTGCCTTACTAGTGCTGGGCATGGTGGCTCATGCCTGTAATCCCAGCACTCGGGAGGCAGAGACAGGAGGATTGCTGAGTTCGAGGCTTGCCTGGGCTACATAGTGAGCTCAGGGCCAGCCTGAACTACAAAGTGAAGACCCTGTCTCAAAAAAAAAAAAAAAAAAAAAAAAAAAAACACCTGCCTTACTAGAATGGAACCCACACATGCCCCTAAATCCGGCTCCAACCCCGACTTCCCAGCAGGTGACTGGCTGGACTTGCACTGTGTCCAGTTTCACGAGTTTCATCGGTGACATTTGCTTTCCCACACCTGCACACGGGAGGAGTACCCAGCAAGCCTTCCCCTCCTGACGGGTCTGCTCCACACAGACCTTGCGGCTAACAGTTCAGGTGCCCGTCGGTTAGAAACTTTCCAAGCCTCAACTTCCCTGTGCTACTGAGAACTCGGAACTGCAGCTGCCACCCCTCCCCCACCCTAAGCTTGGAGGCGCTGGGCTTCCCCACAGGTGCCTGGAGGCCTCTCGGGTCCTGAATGGGTCCAAATGCCATAGGAGGCTCGAAAGCTACAGGTTGGCAAGGGAAAGAGACAGAAGGAAATGCACACTCTCCTTGTCCCGCTGCCTCAGGTCGGCTTTTCCTTCTGACAGCAAAGGAAGAGTCTTGGGCTGCCCTCCCAAAGTCTTCATGCCAGCCCCGCGGCTGGAAACGGGGAAACAGACACAGAGGGAGGCTGGCATCACCTGTTCAGTCTCCCCAGACATGAAAAGGCTTGGCCTACACAGAGCAAGGGGGAGAGAGGGAAAGAGGGGGATCAGAGTTCTCCCCACTGTCCAGGAGGAGGTGACGGACTGCTGGGTCAGCTGTGACCACATGTGATCATGGCCACCAACGAGGTCCTCAGACCTGACCAGGGGGAGGGGGATTTGTTAAATAAGAAGACATTTTAAGCTGCTTTTACTTGGATCATTTCCTTTTGTGTTTTTCACCTGAAGCCACAAGTAGTCTAACCTGTGTGACACACCGGGTGACAGGTGAGGGGACTACGAAGTGAGCACAGGAAAGGCCAATGTGCCTTTGCCCGTGGGGCATCCTGTGATCTCTCACCATATTCCTCAGGTCCCCACAAGACGCTGGCAGTAGGAGGTGGTATAGGTTGCATCAAGATGTTCCCTGAGCCTCATGGGCTGGGACACAGGGCTTTGGCAGGTGACCCCATCATGGGGTGTGAAGCTCATCCAGGCCTAGTGCACCAGCATGTTTCTGGCTACACGTGAGGCTGGGAAGAGGTGGTCACTGGGGCGTGGACCGGAGGGGGCGTGCCCCTTCTCCTCTGTCCATCTGATCGCTCTGCTTCCTGCTGCCCCGCATGGACTGTGCCCTCTCTGCCATGCTGCCTTGCCTTGGAGCCTTGACCATGGACTGTTACCTTTACAACTCTCCTTTTAAAGCTGTGACCATCAGGGTTTTGACTCAGTGAAGAGAAAGTAACTAAGACAAGATAAAAGTGAACTGGCAGCTCCTAGAAGAACACAGAGCCCAAGGAAGTATGGGAGTGCCCGTCTGGCTCGGTTTGCTTCAAAGCTGGTGTCTGGAGGACAGCACCCTAGATGGCTGCAGCTCAAGCCTAGTGGTGTCCCCATGCAGACCCAGAGCTGGCCCCACGCAGAGGAACAGCAGGCTTTGGGCCTCACCTAGACTTTCTTCTTCCTGTCCTCCTTGTGCTCTTTTGTTAAAGTGTGAAGTGAAAGTTTAAAGTGTGGCAAACGCAGAGCAGCAGCAGCTGCCCCAGAGCTCCATATGGAGCACACAGAACTGCACAGTGTGGGCATCCTGCGCAGATGCACTGGGGGTCTCAGTGTACTTTACACTCACGGGGTTCGGCTGGTCTCTGAACAGAGCTCTCACTGGCTGTACAGTCTGGGCCAGTCAGGGTCTCGGCCTTCGTTTTGGGGAAAGGGACCAGTTCAGTGGGGGAGGGGTGCAGTCACGACCTCAGAGGTCACGGGAGCGCACATCTGTCGAGCACACAGCACATGCTAAGCATGGGCTGACGTTTAACCCCTCAGCCAGAGGCGCACACGGTGACTCACACGGGCGGTCATCTGGGCTGGGCCCTGGGTGTCTTTAAAGTTTATCTGCCTGGTGGGTGCCTGTAATTCTTGCAGTTAGTCATCCTGGGGAGTGCTACATGGGTGTATTCCAGCTTTGCCCTAAGCCTCCCCTGCCTCCCAGTCACCCCCTCGCACTATGGATGCAGTTTGTGTCAGCACAAGTTGTGGCTAATCATGTCTACGCTGATTTGAGTTATTAGGTCCTACAGGGGACATCATTTTTCTGCTTCCGCTTGCCCTCCTCTAAGTCCCCTCGCGCGCGCCCCCTGCTGGACAAGATCCGACCCCTTGTCCCTCTCTGCGACCCTTACCCTTCCTTTATACTTGCCTCATCTCATGAGGGACACCATACACTTGCTACTCAAGCTTGCCTGTCTCATTGATTTCACTAAACATGGCAGGCAGATCCATTTTCCTACAGATGCCTCCGATTTGTCTTTCTTCACACCTGAGTAATATTCCATCAGATACAGATACCACATTTTCATTACCTGATCGTCTATTGGTGGGTACACAGGGTGCCTTCAGGGTGTAGCTGTTACAAACAGCACCGCCAGAAACACTGGTGTGCAAACTTCACTCAGCACAATGACTAACTCCTGGGGGAGGAGCCCTAGCAGTAGATGGAATTTCTCATTTTAGTCCTTATAGGAATCTTCGTCTCCCACAATGCTTTTACTAGTTTGCAGCTGCACCAACAATGTAGGGGAAAGGAAAAACATATTTTTAAAAACTATGCTACCATAAGAATTGCATAAAATGTAGCCAAAGGAAAACAGTCCAGGGGAAATGCCTGGACCCAGGGGTAAGACTGCAGTGAGCTCTTGTTTCCACCGGCATTTAACAACACTGACAGCTCTCTGTGCTGGAGGAAAGGAGTTCTGTGTCTTTTTCAGCTTACATCCTAAGTGTTATCCTTTTAATTTATTCAAGCTCCATCCAGCCTGGCTATTGAGTCAATGAAAACCCTATTAGGAATAACCTTGGGGGCTCCCAACCCACCCTCCCCCCCACAGTGAGGATTGGGTCATCGGACACCCCGAGTCCTGTCTTCTGTTTACAGAAGATCCATAAGCTCCATCTCTGTTTCCTCAGGACGGAGAAACAAACTGCCTGTTTCTAAAGGAATGCTGACAGCCACTGATGGAAACAAGAGCTATTTCAATCTTCAGTTACAGCAGACACATTTGCACACTTGGACCCAGTGTGTGCCTGACAGTAACAGGCAATAATTTTACCCTTTTCCATTTAGACACAAAAAAAGTTATTTTCTTATTTTTTGAAAATTGAGTGATGTTATATTGGTGTACATACCATTTACCTTTTGATTTTCTTTCAGAATTCCTTTATTCTTATCCTTTTTCTTTGGTCAATTTTTCTTACTTGTAAGTGCTTTTTATATACTATATGAGGCAGCTATTTCAAGTGTAATTCTTAGTTTATCATTTGGTATATAATCTTGTTTCAGTTGCTTATTCTAAGCTTTCTGAGTGATATTTTTCCATTCCAATTAATCAAATCTACTATAATATTTTCTTTCAAGATTTTCTCCATTCCTCTTGGGTATACACAGTGGTGCTTCAGTTCATGAATATAATTTGTTCCATGGGTTCTAGAAAAGATGGCCATGGTGGTATTTGTCACTGATGCAGAGTTTTTCAAACAAAAACAAATTTTGCCAAACTGTTCGAAACCAAAAATATTCACGAACTGGGGTGCCACTGTATAGAAGGCTCTCATGGCCTTGGCCCAAAACTTTTTTATTCTTTTTTTTTAACATTGATGTTTTTAAATGTAAGTCATTACTCAATACATAACTGATTTTTCCTTGTGGCAATTTGCTGTTTGATCTTTCCTGAAAGTGCAATCTTCGCAAACCTGCCTTCTGTGGAGTT
Organism: Thryonomys swinderianus; assembly: GCA_004025085.1. Classification (NCBI taxonomy): domain Eukaryota; kingdom Metazoa; phylum Chordata; class Mammalia; order Rodentia; family Thryonomyidae; genus Thryonomys; species Thryonomys swinderianus. The sequence continues at coordinate 78,818 of PVIC010000275.1, forward strand.
GGCCATTCCCACCCCCTGGCTGAATCTCTGCCCCAGTGAGGGCAGACACAGGGCCAGGACCCATAGCACCTATCTTCTTCTCAGGGTCTCAGCAGCTCAGGGCCTAAGTGCAGCCCTTCCAGGGCAGAGTTTAATGCCAGGTGATTAGGGCCAGTATTGCCTCTGGAATGGCAGTGATATACCCAGATCCAACATGAGCACCACGCCTTCCTAAACCAGCTTGGGTGGCTGGAGGGGGCCATGTTGTGGAGAGGAGAAGCCCAGTGCTCAGTTCCTATTTCCAATGCTTCGTGGGTCAACATGTCTTTATTCCTAGGCTCTCGTCTGCATTCTAGGGTCATCATGGCACTGACTTCAAAGGCTTACCGTGTTATACACTGGTACAAATTCCAATATTGAGTGTGATCATGATGTTTATATATAATGTACCAATAAAGATTCAAATAATTAAAAAATTAGATATAAAAACATTAGGTAGATAGTATGCACTGAGCAATAGGAAGGTATCTTTGGCACTGGCCATACTGCACTCGAGCAATGTTCAAGGGTATAAGAATTCCTTAAAAGACTGCTGTAAAATGAGAGACTCAGGGTGTATTGATCACTCAGGGCCACCAAGGGATGTGTACCCTCAAGCTCAGCCATGCAGAACTCAAGAGGCTGCTGTAGTCATGCTCCAAGGGGGTCTGGCTACTGCTTGAGTTGGCAGCAGACTTTGGTGTCATTGATGTGGTGCTGGGTTTTGAAATATGCACAATGTAAGAATTATGGGATCATAGATACTTCCACTAGATTTCAGAGAAGGGGACCAGACAATGTGGACTGACAGCATCATATTCCCTGCCAAGAGTCCAAAAGACTGTGATATCTGAAGTGTAAAACTGAAACCAAAGCTACAATGGAGACCCCAGAAATTTGATAATGCTAGGAATGGAATTTCTTCTGAGAAAGCAAGGGAGCAAACAGAACCCAGCTTAAAAAAGCCAATGCGTGGGCCAGAGATTTAGCTCAGTGGTTCTGGCACCTGCCTAGTAAGTGCAAGGTCCCGAGTTCGATCCCTGCTAACCACATACAACAATACCCGGTGTGGTGGCTCACACCTGTCATCCCAGCACTTGGGATACAGAAGCAGGAGGATTGCTGAGTTCCAGGCTTGCCTGGGCTACATAGTGAGCTCAGGGCCAGCCTGAACTACAAAGTGAGACCCTATCAAAAAAAAAATGGCCAATGGGGGAAGGTCATAGAGATAGGACTGCCAAGCTCTTAGGAGTTCACATACCAACATCATATGGTCCAGGTAGTTTGTGATCTTGCTTTGGTCTGACTCCTTTCTTATTCTCTAAATACAGGAGTATTTAGCTTGTGCCTTGTATGTTGGAGTTATTTAACTGTGGTCTTTAATTTTTATAGGGTGCACAGGTATGAGTTTGCCTTGAGTGCCAGGGACACTTTGGATTTGCACTTCTCAGCAACACTGGAAGTGCTAAGTCTTTGTGACTCTCACAGATGAACCAAAGGCATTTTTATATTGAGACAGATGGTAGCCTTTTGGGGCCCAAGGGCAGAATATTATGGTTTGGCTCTAAAATGTCCCTCAGAAGTGTCCTATCTTCAGAGGTGTAGCTTCTGGAAAGCAAACTGACCATGGAGACAGTATGCCCTTTGGTGGGTTAACCCTTGAGTGAGATCACAGCTGAGGGTGCTACTGGGATTGAGGGCATTTGGGGTGTGAGCTGGAAGGGGGCTTTACCCAGCCCCTTCCTCTTCTGTCTCCTGCTTCCTGGCTGCTGTGGGTGGGTCCTCGGCGAGGTCCTCCCACCACATTCTTATTCTCATATCCATGAGCCTAACCTTAGGGACTGAACTGTGTGGAACAATGATCCATAGTGAAACTCTTAGTCTGTAAGTCGCAAGTGTCCAATGTTTTGTCCCAGAGAGAGGAAAGTGACCAGCATGACTCTCTGGCTGCAGGGCTGACCAGACTGGAGTTCTCTGGACAGCACCCATCAAGAACCTGGCAAAATGGAGTGACAAAACATGGGCATGGTTCCTGCTTCTGAAGCACTAGGAAGCAGAAAACCTGAGCTGAGTAAGAGCAGGCGACCTCTGAGAGAGGGACGGTGAGGAAACTAGATTTGCTGTGTGTCTCCCATGCACCAAGCACGTGGTTCCTGATACCCAATACCCTTTAACCACCCTGAATTATCAACGGGGGGCCGGGTTCTGAGTACCCAGAGTGACAGCAGCTGAGCTGTGCGTGTGGCTCTGGTGGCCAGTCCACACCTCCCTTCCCAGTCCTGTTCAGGCCTCGAGCAGATCAGGCCCCCTGGCTGTGTTCAGTGTCCCTGACCTGCCCTGGCTCCTTGACAAATCTGTTCATAGCAATTGCAGCCCGCCCCTTGCCAGGTGTGGAAACTGAACTAGACCCCAGGCCCAGCCTCAGAAAACCCATCCAGACATTGGGAGTCATGTCTGACATGCCAGACCAGACTCCAGGCCCATATGTTCTGCAAGGCTGTAGACCAAGGCTTGCTGTCCCTCCTGACACTGTGAGTGCATCTTCTCTCCCAGCAGAAAGCCCTGGCCTTGGGAGGCTTCCTTTCCCCGGCAGTGGATAGACAGGGCAGTCTAGGCACCCACCAGAGGATGGCCATGGAAGCCAGACCCGGGGAGGCGGCAGGGCAGAGGTTATGGCTGCCCAGAGAGCCCTTGCTATGGCCCAGAACACAGGAAGCCCATTCTAGAGTCAGCCATCATCTTTTCTGTAAGCACTGTCCTCAGTCCCACTTTTGGACTTCCCGATGTGCGTAATGAGCAGCCGTCAGGTCTCAAAGAACAAGAGATAAATGAGGGCTCCCTGCTACCCCGGTGAAGCTGAAACTGCCTCAGTCCTGGCAGCTTCCCTCATGTGCTCTGGGTTGTTTGCTCCCGAGAGGAGGCATGGGGGTGACTTTTGGGGCCAACTGCGGCAAGATTAAAGCTCTCAGATGAGGTACAGGCACTCGTCTGAAAGCCAGCTGGAAACATGCCAGTGATTTGAAGCAAACTGTGTACAGTGATGACCATTTCGTTTAGACCTGGTTCTCGGATGGGGCTGTGGGGCCTCTCCCAATCTCAGCAGCATCCCTGCAATGGGTCACTTTTATCCACAGCTGGAAGCTCGGCTCCCAGTGGGACTTTAAGTGGAGGGTTCATGCTTAATGCATGTGTTCCATAGGGACCAAAGGCTCAGCGCAGGGAGCTCAGAGGAAGCTTGTTTAGCCAGAATTACAGCTGGTATCTCAGCTTCCTCCAGGGAGGGAAATGTAACAGAGGAGAAAGGCTGAGGACAGCAGCGCTAGATAGTCTGGCTTTCAGTCTCAGCTCCAACATGCCGCAGCCCTGTGATCTGAAGCATTTAACCCTCAACCTCAGCTGTCTTATCTGGATAATGGACATAGCAGGCCTCCACAGGATGCGGGATCCTACACGAACCCTGGGGACTGTGGCAAGCGCTGTGAAGTAGGTGTCCAGCTGATGGTAAGCCTAGCCTGTGGCCCCTGAAAAGAGGGATCATACAACCAGCCAGGGGCACCTTTGTCCCTGGTGGCTGTGGGCCCAGGACTCTGGTTTTCTTCTGATCTGGACCACATCTGGGTCTCTTCAATTACATCCTCCTTAATCTCATATCATTTTATTTGGGAAGGGAAAGTCAAATAGCCTTGGCATTTAATAACTGCCTCATCTTAGGCAAATACAACTCTGCACTTTGGTTTATGAGTTATCTGAGATGGAGGCAACCAAATTTCTGTCCCCACACATGGGCCATCAAGTGCAGTATGTGACAGCACAAAGCCACCTTCAAAGCCACCTTTAGGCCAGGTCAGTCCTCTGCTTCACTTGCTGAGGACACTCACAGACACAGATCTGAGGCAGAGATTAGAGCATGGAACCCTCTGTCCTGGAGCCTGTTGGTGAGGGAGGTGTAGGCTGCTAATATAGGCCGTGGAAACACCAGAAGACCAGTGGTCATGCTGCAGGCCGCAGAGATGGGCAGGCAGGGTGGCTGCCAGCCACACTCATTGGTTACTACAGAGGGAGGTACGCTCATCCTCTCCAGATTTCCCTCTGTTTGTAACCACCACTCCCTCATAAACTGTCTAATCCCTGTTACTCTACCTCCTGCACTCAGGGCCTGACCGAGGGGTCTATAGGAGCATTTCTGAGTAACACCATCGCCAGCAGCTATACAAAGTAGTTTCTTTGGCTGCACCTGGGGAGGCCTGGCTATGTGTGCCTGGAGGATGTTGGATGCGTTTCCACCATAGGCGCAGAACACAGACCCAGTCTGCTCCTTCCCTGCGCCCCTTGCCGCTGATGCTATCCATAGCATGACACTTCAGCATACACTCTTCTGGGCAGGTGCCATGTGCGTTTCTCATGAAAAATCACTCACTCGCCTGTCACAGGCTGCTCTGGGGGCTGGGGCTGTACATAGGACCTGCTGCTTTACGCCACTCCAGCAAGGTCAGCAAACACCCAGCTGTGGAGCCGGGCCCAAGGCAGGGCGGCGTCTGGAGTGTGGTGACTTTGGTGGTGACAGGTGCCCTTGCTCTGCTTCCTCAGGACCCAGCTCTGACTGCACAGTGTGTCATTCACTTTGCAAACACTTCCACCGAGCAGGAGTCACCTTAGGCACAAGGAACATGAGGGTAATAAAAGTCGGGTGACTCCAGTTACTTTAGAACTTATGCTCTAGGAGCCACCCATTTATTAGTTCCCTATGAAAGGGCAGACAAGAGCAGTATCTGGGACGAATTTCCCAAAGAAATCCGTGTGAGCCTGGAAGAACATATAACAGAAGAGCTGTTAAGAGACCAGGCCAGCAGTGTGGGGTTCCTGTGTAAAGAAGCTGCAAAAGAAGCTGGAATTAGCAACATGGCAGGGGAATGACTGGGGATGGAGGTTACCTGAGGAGAAAGGAACTATCACACTGTGGTCTGCTTAGAAGCAGGGGGCTGTCGAAGGCTCTACCCAGGAAGGGTGGCCTGGAGCACACACTTCTCCCCAAGGCGACTCTGGCTGATGGCCACAAGATGGGGGATGGACAGTTCCTGCTGCACCAATGGGCCTGGGAACCAGGACACGGCTGCCTGGGGGACAGGCTGACCAGGGCAGTGTCTCAGTTGAGCTGGATCGTGCACGAATTTTCACCACTGTTATCATTATAATGACAGGGAAATTATGCCCTATAAAATGGTTCTTTACTCACAGCCCTAGGATTCTGACAACAGTTTAGAAATAAAAGAGAGGTGACCAATCCACAAAGGTAAGCACAGGTAGTAAGAGTCTTCTAGGGACTGGTCAGCAGAAGAGGCTGGATTATAGGACAGGACTCAGAGATGATACTCTTTGAGCACATGTTCTATAGGGAAGACTACTGTCCTTGAAACTAGGAGACTTAATTCAGATGGAAAGGTTCACTAAGTGAATAATGGACAACTGGTCTACCTCGCTGGATGTGGCGGAATCAGGTCCCCAGTCCCTCCTATCTTTTACTCTATAAGGGCTCACAGAAGCCCTGGGTTCCCTGGAATAGATGCAACTACAGCCCATATCTCTTCAGCCCCCACCTCAACTGCACAAGATTAATAACAAGCCATGCAATAAAGAGCTTTTACCACCCCCCTTTGAACAGTACTGAGAACAGAACCTGTGAGCAGTCCAGCACTACTCAACCCTTTCTATCGCTTATTTGGAGACAAGATCTCTCTAGGTTGCCAAGGTTGGCCTTGAATTTGTGACCCTCCTGCCTCAGCCTCCATAGTAGCTGTGATTACAAGTTTGAGCCATGAGGCCCAGCAAGAGCATTTCAAATACTATATGACTCTGGCTTGAAGGGACATAGGGCTAATATTTTCTTCCTTTTAAAGGATATCAGTCTCACTGTGCTGCCCAGAGTTCCTCCCAGCTCAGCATCTACAAGATCTAGGACTGAAGTGTTAACAATCCCTTAAAGCTTGCCATCTTATAAGACCTCTGCCTTTGGTATTCCCAGCTAGTACTGTATCCACTCAAGGCTTGGGATTCCTGGATAACTCATGGGGATTCCAGGGCCTGGCCCTGGCTGTCCTTCCCACTGCTGTGCCTTTCATGTGTGCTCGTCTGAATCAGGGGCTTGTTAGACCTTGCATCTAAACACAAGGTGCAGGCCTGTGGCAGCTGTCACACAAGGCCAGCTGTGGCTTCTCTTCTGTTGCTTTCCAGCTCTGGCACCCAGACCTTGGGCAATGGAGTGGCTTGCTTTCACCTTAATTAGTGCAGCAATTTGCTAAATTTTGTTTTTCCCTTTTAAGAGTGTTAATCAATTTCAGCTCAGAATAGATTGGAACGGCAAGCAAATTACCATGACAATCCCCAAATGCTAAATCCTGAACATCTCGATCCACCTCAGAGCCTGAAAAATGGGAAACCAGAAACTCTGGCATCAACATGATCTACTTAAAATATGATGGCTTCCAAAGGAAAAGATAATGGCTTTGTGGGGTCTGGAGCAAGCAATCGGCAGGAATCAGCCCCGGTCCGGCCCTTCCAAGGTGATGGGACACAGAGCAGACGTGTTTGCATGGTGGTGCGCTCTCCGCAGGACAGTTGGTTGCGTCATATCCAAGCATCACCAGGCACTCACTACCCGCCGGAAGTGCAGAAGAGAGAGAGGCGGTAACCCTCCCCACCTCCTTGAGAAGTTTCGGACAGATGGACAGATGGCTGATACGACAGAACATTACCCTCTGCTGGAGAGGTCAGGAATGTCCCCAGAGTGGGTGGCAACACGAGTCGGGAAGAGAGGCCAGGACTTCGCTAAGATAGGTGAGAAGGCACAGCTATGTGGGCGCACTCAGAGAGGCGCATTGAGAACTGAGTGACAGGGTCATGAGCAGAGGGGCAAGGACAAGCCTGGCACTGAGTCCAGAGCCAGCAGCACAGGCTCTTGGTCAGCCCGGGACCACGATCTAGACGCTGCCACGTGCCAGGCACAGGACGGAGCGTCCACGTGGCTCCTTCGGTGAGAACCCTTAATATGCATTAAGCATCAGCTTTTTATGCAAACTCACACACATTCTTTCATCTGAGCCTTTTAATTACCTTAAGAGTTAGAATTCTAATCACTACTAATAAGTAAACAGGGCCCACAGAGACAGAGGGTTGACTTGACGTCTGGCAATTCATAGTGAGAACATCCCAATTTCAGCCCAGGACCACCACGCCGCGAACTCAGCACGCGCCTCCCTGGGGGAGGGAACCCTCTAGTCTACCAAATGCCTCCTTTAGACACAATGGACACTCCAGACTCTAAGGAAGCCTTGGCAGTGCCAGGGTGGCCCAAAGCAATGTGGACTTGGGGCAGGAATGGCCACGTTGTTCCTTTCAGTGACACTCCAGACACCTGCTATAGGCTGGATGTCTTCAACTGGAAGCTGGGACCTCTGCCACCACCAACCTGTTAAGCCTCCCGAAAGAAAGCTGGACCAGGCCAGCGTGGGTCCCCAGCTGCCCTGCCTCGTGCCCGCCCTACCTTGAGCTCATCCGCATTGTAGAAGTCCACGCGCACAGCAGGCACCATCCAGGTGTGGAAGAGCGTGGCCAGGATCTGCTCCGCAATGGAGTCAGCGATGAGGTGGAAGTGCAGGGGGTTCCGCCTATGGGAAGAGGGGTTGTGAGGTCAGGGCTCTCTGCTGAGTGTCGCAGCCACCCGTCACAGCTCACCAGGCAGGAGTTGCTTCCAACAGCCGCTATGGAAGGTGGCAGCGACATGGCCCAGCAGGGCTTGCTGGCGAGGGCATCAGAGCAGGGAGAAGGGAACACATCTCACCCAGCCATGGCAGGTGGCACCGCTGGGACACCCAGCCCAAACACCTGCCATGCCCCACGGAGGCCTCTGTGTTCCTAAGTCTTGGTGGTTCACATCTGCCAGCTGATCGTGCAGGCACAGTGCAGGGTGCATGGACAGGGTCGCCTTCCAGTGGCTGCAGGCACCTGTCCCAGCATGGGTGCGAGGTGAGCTTCCCGCATGGTCTTCCCCATGGAGACCCAGCCCTTCACCCGAGCACCAGCCCAGCCGGGCTGGTAGGTTTCCGGCAGTGTTTACTCCTTCAGGACCTGCAAACCCCGCAGGGAGGCCACACCCCAGCAAGACATGGGACCCGTTTCCAGGGGCAGCCACCTCGGGAGGCTGCTGCGCTGACGTGAGGCCTCGAGCTTCCGCACAGCACATGAGGAATGAACAGGACAACAGGAGGCGGGTGCTCACTCTCGAGCACTGCCGGGCACACACTGCTGCTCAGGGGGACCAAGTACCCTGGTACCCAGCACTGTGCACCAGCCTGGTCCACACGGGAGCGCAGGCGTGACAAGGATGGATGGAGGGTCATGACTCCACGAGGACGAGGAGCTCAGTTCTGCCAGGTCAGCGTGGAGGGGACAGGGTCATGTCCCTGAGGGCCAGCAGACGCAGCAGGGCACAGGGACAGGACACGGCACACAGCGCGAGGCACAGGAGAGGAGGACCCAGCAGGACCCAGAGCAGAAGGCAGCAGGGTGGCAGAAGTGCAATGAGCATTTCCATGGACAGAGCAGGGTGCAGTGGACACAGGGGCACCAGCCCCTGTACCCTGTACAGTGGCCCGGCTCCCCCCTCTGGCTCTCCCCACCCCAGCCATGGCATGCTGGTGCCTGCAGGGAAACCTCCCACACCTGTCCACTCATGGAGCCACCTGGGACCCCCTTTGCCAAATCACGGCTGGGTGCTGGGGCACCAAAGGAGGAAGACACTTGGCCCACCCTCTGGGTCAGTCTCCAGCCTCATCCCATGGAGCGCGGCTTCTTGTGTCCATTCTTGTTCTGAGGCCAGGCACTGTCTCCCGGTCTGGATGGGCTCTTCCTAACCCTCAGGTGCCCCGTGCCAGGCCCACCCCACCCAGCGCAGTGAACCATGGCCTGTTCACCGGTAGCTGAGGAGCCGCTTCTGTGTGCAGCAGACAGTCCTGAGCCCAGCTGCGGCCCAGATGTGGAAGGCAGTCGGTAAGCGAGCTGGAAGGACACACGGGTGTGAGTGAGGTGACGGCCGTGGCGCCTCCTCAGACACTCAGCGACCAAGTACATACTCTCTCCTCTGCTGCCGAGTGCTGGGCTTCCCTGAGGAGCAGCCGAGTTTCCTGTGGCCTGCAGATGGGCCTGGAGGGTGGCTGTTCCCCAGTTTTCTTTGAACCCCTTCCACCAAAGTGGTGGGGACCAGCAGTACGCTGCTGAGCGATCCAACCCCTCACACCACACGCAACTTTTCCCATCTAGCTCTCTTCGCCACAGAGGCTGCAGAATGACAGTCAAAACGACACACAGCAGGGACAGTGAAAGCGAAGCCACGTTTGTCCCTCACACTCAAACACGGCTCAGCAGCTCGCTTTCCCGGGGTGTTTCTGGCCAGCCTTCCACTCCCAACCTCCATGCCCGACCTGCTGGGCACCTAGACGCAGGCTCTGCACCCCGTCTGCATTTTACCTTCGCTGACTTGATCTTGTAACCACTGGTCTAGCTTTGACTTATCTCTGCAGCTAGGAGTGCATGGCCTATTATCAGGGATGCTCCGTTACTCTTGCTTTTAAGTATTATCCCATTTTATAAAATGATGGTTCCAAAAGTCTTTATAGTTTGGGCCAACCTTTAAGACACAGTGTCTGAAGCTGTCACAGGGCTTGAGGTGTTGGGCACAGGCTGCTCAGTCTTTCTAGAAGTTTTAGCAACTGGCAGCCCTGGCCGCAGTGTGCATGGCGCCCCCAGCACTCTCCTGTGGGCGCTGAGAGCGGGATCTCCCCCACTCGTTGGGTGTGATGAAGCAAGCCTGCGCTGCAAACCTGCTGGGGACCTTCTTGGGAGCTGAACAGAGCCGCTGTAGTTAGCGCTGAGGGCAGCGGCACCACTCTTACCACCGCATCACAGACATCAGCAAGGTACTTTCTCTCCGTGTTTTGGAATCACACCCCAGTCAGGCCTGATGCACTTGACGGCAGTGGCTTATTTATAGCTGCACTTTGAGCCCAGAGTCTTTCAAACGCCCTTTGGTCTTGCTCTGGGCTCGTCAGCAGCACCGTGACTCAGGCTCATCCTCACTCTTATGCTTTCAGGGATGGGGCTTGCCTGAGGCATCGCTGAGCAGGCTGTGGAACTGCTGCAACCCATCCAGGAGCTGGCCTTCCCCATGAGACCCCTGTCTTGGAAGTGCGGCACGCCGCAGTGGCTGTGCTGTTGATGGTGGTCTGTGTGCCGCATGTGGCTGGTGGGATGTCCCCCTCTGTGGCCTCTCACAATGTCAGCAACCACTGCGCAATGCACTTTGTAGACGCAGCGACAGGAACACAATTTACTGGCCACGGTGTCGCACCTTTCCATGATCTTAGAAGGTCGTTATAGAGACCGAGTGCAGCAATGACCGTGCTCTTTCTACGGAGCTTGTGATCTTCGACGTCGAGGGCAAGCCCAGGGCCGAGTGACTCAGTGCTGAGCACAGGGCACCTGGCTTTGGGCAGCAGCAGTGAGCCACAGGATGTGGACAGGCATCCCACCGCGTCCCGGGACGCAGATCCCCCGCCTGGCTGCTCCGTGCAGGGTGCGTGGTCTCCTGCCTGCTCCTCTGCTGCACCAGCCCTCCTGGGACAATCCTTGAGGAGGGTGCAGCGCCATTGCTAAGGATGCTGTTTCCACTTGGCTTCCTGGCTCCTCCCACTCTCCTTGCCAGAGGGCAGCAACCCCACCTTGGCCCTCTGCTCACGTGAGAGCCCAGCCCAGGCACCACACTCGGTTTCAATGGTAAATGCTGCTGTGGACCAGGTGAGTTCGAGAGACACAGTAATACAGGATCTGGTGCCCATAGAGAGTGACCTATTGAGACCCACTGGGCTCAGCTTGGCAGGGATGGCACACTGGGCCTGCTGGGCTGGTCGTATTGGTGGCTGGTTGAGGTGGTCTACCTTCAAGGTCCCCCACGGACTCCCCAGAGTTATAGTATTTCTATGGCAATGCGATATTTATTTGGCATTTTGTCAAAGACAGCTTGCTAAGAACCCAGGAATGCAGAATAACAAGGGAGTCTGTGTCCCTGGAAGGTGCACCCAGTTCCCCAGGCTCACCCTGGGCCAGACGGAGGCCCGACTTCTGTCAGGTGAGGAGCAGCTGGTTTCTGGTGAGGTGCCAGGGAAGTGGGCAAAGGCCCGGCAGGATGAGACCAGCACAGAGACAGGACCCCGAGCAGGCCGGAGGGCACAGGGTGAAACCAGAGCCCGGCGAAGAGACTGCACGGAGAGGGGGGCAGATCCCAGGCGGAGCCCTGCAGAGTATCCCTGCTCCTGAGACACGGGCTGGTGGGGGCTTTTGAAACCCCGGGGCTGGAGGGCGGCTCTGAAGAGCAGAGATCTGGCAGACAAGAGGGACCGGCAGGAGAGGAGACAGGCCCCGGGACAGAGTGGGGCGAGACGGGCTCGTGGATAGGGATGAGGAGACACGGAAGCCCAGCTTCCTTCAGGAGCCAGGTCCTGGCACCCACGGTGACTCCGCATCGGCTTACACTCCTGACCAGCTCTACCCGGGTGGACACGGCTCCCGATCCTCGTCTACGGGCCCTCAGAGCCCCCTGCAGCTCCTTCCTCGAGCTCTGGTCCTGGCTGCTCAGCCCGCACAGTCTGGTGCTGCTGCAGAGGGCCATCCATCAAGGCCCCTCGAGAAGTCAGAGCAGTGGCAGGGGCACGGCTGGACCTGCAGCCCGGGCTCTGCGTGTGCCCAACCCAAGGGCATCGTGTCACTGCCCAGCGGAGCAGGGTCCCAAGAGTACACAGACCTAGAGCTGGGCCAATGCCCAAGGACACATCCCCTGTGGGCATCTCACCCGAGGCTGGGCAGGGCTAACACCTAGAAATGCCCAGAGGTGCCACGGGGCACAGTGGCAGAGACACAGCCAGTAGGAGACACAGCAGACACCACAACCAGCTGGCAGAAGAGAGGCGTGTGCACAGCTGGGGCCTGGAGATGGGGGTCAGGGATCCTCCATGTGTGATAAGACACTGGGTCGGGGTGCAACACAGTGACCCCATTTTTACTGAACCATATCTTTGAAAGTCTTATTCATCCATCTCTAGTCATATTCCGAGATACCCAGAGTTACAGCTTTAGAACTCGAACTCAGGGAACATGTAGTGCATTATGCGGCCCGGTGAATGCTAGCCCCGGAGCTGTGGGAGGAGCTGGTGTCGCTCCAGGGGCCCAGGGTTCCTTCGGACTGAACACCCCCCACCCCCAGCACTGCAGGACAGACCCCAGTGTTGCTAATGCACACTACCAACTCTGTCGCCTCCCTGAGCACAGGACAAGGACGCCGTTTCCCTGAAGCCCGAGTAGGGGAGGGCTTTGCCCTGACTGTCCCTACAGAAGACACGTTGCCCACCATGCGAGGCTGCTCTTACCTGTGGAAGAGGACGGACTTGACCAAGGTGACCACATCCCGGCTAGCGTTGTACCCGGCGCAGACGATGGCGACGTGGATCGTCTGTGGGGAGAGGATCACGGCGTCAGGCAGGCAGGGAGCCTTGCTGGGGCAGAGCCTCTGGAGAGAGGAGCCACTCTCCTCCCCTCTTGGCACCATTAGAAAGAAAGGGCAGTGCCCGCCGCTGTGGAGGACCTGAGGCAGTTTTATTGAAGCCCTTCTAATCGGTTTAAGGAGCTATCATCATTTGGAAGCCATTAAGGCTCTTTTCAATTACATTTGGGGGACAAGACAAATGGGGATGGCTCCAACAGGCAAGCAGTGCGACCAGCAGTCGGGGCTCCTGCAAGGAGGACCCGTCCTCAGGGGTCTGGAGTGGGAGGTCAGCTGTGGCCAAGGCTGACACTCGCCATGGCGCCTGTGGCACCGAGGGCCTGTGTCCTGGCCAAGCTGCACCCTGGGAGGCCCGGGACGCTGCATGGTCGGGCACTCGCTGCCAGGAGAGGGTGTGGCCTGAAGGGTGGGTGGGTGGACGGGCACCCATGCCAGGGCCACACTGGTCACCACCCCAAACCACTTGCTCTGTCCCCGGGGGCAGTGCTGTTCTTCCCTTCTCACGAAAGCACATCCCAGGAGCCCCATCTCCTCCGAGCCCTGGAGCGCACAACCCAGAGATGCGATTTGGTGCCTTCAGCCAGCAGGTGGGGCTCATGCCCCCGCATTGGTGAAGTGGCGGGAAGGTCCCGCTGTCCCGAGCTCAAGCCCGAGCCCAGACTTCTTGCCCTTTTCCTCAAACCGCACCAGACAGGGTATGCAGCTCCTTTGGGGCTGCCTCGGGTACTGCAGGGTGTGCAGCCTCCCAGGCCTCTCTCCACAGAGCCCAGGGCCCCACACAGGCCGTGTGCAGCAATGGCAGCAGTGCACAGTGAGCTGCTGAGCCCCAGCTCCTGGAGAGGGGGAAGAGGGATGCTGGGCCATATCCCTGGAGCACACTTCCCACCCGTGGCTGGGATCTGGGGTGGGCCGGAGACCTGGCCTGGAGGCCACCATCGCAGGAAGCCTGTGCAGCGCTGCTCTGGCTCGAGGTGTGATCTGTGGTGGCTGACGGCACAGTGGGCTCAGGGGGCAGCGGGACCGTGAGGCCAGAGTGAGGGCCGGGGACATGCAGCCGTTCAGGCCGACAGCACTCCATGGGAGGACAGACACGAGGGCTGTGGACATGCTGAGGCCGCACCTGTCCTGTCTGGGCTCCCAGGCGGTGCTGCCAGCTTGGGCACGCTGTGTGGGGCAAGGGGCGGCTGGCAAGTGGGGCAGCAGCTGCACAGGGAAGCTCCCAACGCCAAAGGTGTCCAACCGGGAGATGCCAGCCCAGCCAGGCAGCTCCATGGCGTGCAGAGGTGAGGTCTTCCTTGCTGCAGTTCCCCCATCGCAGCCTGACGCCAAGCCACTGCTCTGGGAAGCCATGCTGCCGGCTCTGGGCCTGCCTGGTCAGCCGGGTACAGAGGTCCCCACTCCAGAGCTGCCTCGTGACAGCAACGTGAAGGTGGCATTCCAGGCACACCTGTGACCCCTGCACTCTGGAGCTACAGCAGCGGGACCAAAAGTTCAAGCACAGCCCGGGCGACAGGAGACCCGGTCTCAAAATGCAAAAGGCTGGGGATGTAGCACCGCGAAGGCCCTGGGTCCAGCCCGGCACTGAGCATGACCAGCGCCTGCAGCACGTCTGGCCCAAAGCCGGTGCCCCAACACTTGGGATCCCCACTGCAGAGCGCAGGAGCAGAAGAAAAGGGGTGCTGTCTCTCGTGTGCCGTGTCCAGCACTGGAGCCTTGTGAGATCTCCACGACAGGGCTCAGACTTTTTTGTTGAATGACTCAGTGAGTGAACAGAGAAGACAGCAGCATCCCTTCCCCCCGGGGCTCCCCAGCCAGGTGGGGGATCTGAGTTCCTCCTGCTGTGCGCTCTTTGGACGGCTGACCCTCTGCCTTTCCCAGCTCAGGAAGTGGCGAGGACCACGCCTGCCTTTCCCTTCCTGCCAAGGCCCAGCCCACTGAGTGCTGCGAGTCCTGCCTGCGCTGGACTGCACCTGCAGCAGCACCTGCCAGCCCCACAAGGCTGCTCCCAGAAGCAGAGTGTGCAGCCAGCAGGAGGCGCTGTGCCCAACTGGGACCAGAGAGCCCAGTACCCAGCACCCAGCACCAGAGCCAGGCCATGTGTGGCTCCACCGGCCGCCACATGACCCTGAGGATGATCCAGGAAGCAAACCATGTACCCTGAAGTCTGCCAAGGACGAGGGTGCAAAGCAGTCAGGACTTCCACGCACTCCCAGCAGGAGCTGCCATCTAGAGGCCCCAACAACTGGCACCCCAGAGGCCTTGCCCCCCCAGGTGGCATCTGATTGTCTTACTGGCTTCCATCAGGTGGCAGTAAGTGCGTGTGCACACATGTGTGTGTGTGTCCACACGCACATGTGGTGTAGGACACACAGACACAAGAATTTGAGGGTGGCACGGGGAGGGCAGTAGATGCCAGGGTGGCAGAACACAGTGCACTCTAAGAGGGAGGGAAGGACACTTGGCTGCAGCGGCCTCAGAGGCCCTGAGCCAGGCTGGGTGCTGGGGCTGTGGCTCCGGGGCACCATGCACACCGTAGTCTGGGAGGAAAAGTCCCGCACACGTGGGAGTGTGCCAAGCAATGCCCTGGAGCCCACAGGCGTGTCGAGGCAGCCCCTCCAGCGAGTCCCTTACCTCGCACTTCTCCACAGCCGGCTGCTGCCCGCACTCAGAGCTGTTCCCCGCCACAATGCCCGCACGCAGGCTCTCGCTGTCGCCGGTGCCCTCCTCCACTGAGTAGGTGCCTGAGTGGTTGCCGCGGCGTGGGGCGGGCGGGCGACCCCGTGCCAGGCTGAGCTGGCGGCGCAAGGCCTGGTTCTCCTCCTCCACCTCACGCACCCGGGCCTGCAGGCCCTCACGCTCCTGGGGGCTGGAAGCGGGGGAGCGGGGGCTGTGGGGCTGGGACTCCAGCGGGGACAGGGACACGGGCTTCCCATCTGCAGAGAGACGAGGGAGAGGAGTCAGGGTGGAGACGCACACGCTCCTGCTGCTGCTGCCTGATCTGTGCTCCAGGTTCCCGGGCGGGCAGTCTTCACAACAAAGCACTATGGACAGCAAGGGGTGGAGAAGGAGCCTGGGGAAAAGGAAGGAAGGATACGGACAAGAGACCAAAACAGAGGAGGAACGAAAACAGAAAACATAATTATGATTTTATTGAGCACGTCCTATGTGAACTCCTATGCATCTTTCAAAACCCCATTCCAAAAGCAACATCTCCCAAAGGAAGCCTTCCTCCGTGTGGAGGCAAAATATTCTCCAGCAGGCTCAGCAATTTGTACACAGCACCAAGAAAGTAAGTTTCTGCTGCCTCTTCACAGCTCAGTGGTCCGAACAGACGTTTCCCTTGGAGGATGGGAGTCCGGTGGAGGCAGAGCCCGGCATCCTCTCGGGGTCCACAGATGGAACTTGATAAGTGCAGAGGGGCAGATGGCAGCGGCTATGCCAAGAACACAGTGAGTGCGGGAAGCAGGACGAAGGAAGGAGGGAGCAGGACTCATCTCAAGGTCTCCCAGAAAACGTGCTACCACTAAACTCTGAGAACCCTGCTGCCCCAGATGGGAAACTGAGGCACAGAGAGTGAACGTGCTTCTCGGCGTCACACAGCAGAGTGCGGCATCAGAACTCGAACCCTGGTCTCTCTGGAGCAGCCCACGCACACGGGGCTGCCCCAGACGCAGCACAGCACAGCGCCACGACTCCACCAATGCTCCAGTGTCCTGAATGCTCCAGTGTCCTGACTGCCGGGCAGCCCCAGAGCTGCCACCTCCGGCTCTGCGGATACCTGGAGCCCAGCCTGGTCCCACTGAGCTTCTAGCCAGCGCAGTCTGGGGTTCACAGACTCGGGGGGGGGGGGCTGGGCCTGCCCTGAGCCCGGGTTGCCAAGCTCTCTGATGGCCTCGGCTCTGGAGGTGACACCTCCTCCTCTCAGCCCCTGCAGCAGATGCCTGGGCCATCCCACATGCAGTGGACACAGCCCAGACAGCCCCACTGCCAGGGCTGCACAGGGCCAGCAGCTCAGTGCACAGGTTGCTGGCTGCGCTGTTCTGGGGTCCCAAGGGGACTCTGACTGATGCAGACATTGAACTCAGCTCTCAGGTTTTAGCCAAATGAGCTCCACAGAGAGGACAGAGAAGAGGCTGGAGCAGACCGTTTTCTCCACCAACAGGTATGAATGGGGCAGAACACACAGGCAGTCGCACCTCCACAGTCCGCAGGATGTGGGAAGCTGGGCAGGACACCTGGGCATCATGGGCCCTGGTGCAGGTGAGGACACCGGACTCCACAGGCCAACCTGTACCAACTAAGGGCCAGGCTAAGGGGCTCCACCACGTGGCCCTGGCACTGCTTCTGCACACAGCTCTAAGCTTTGGGGCCCGCATGGGTGCTTGGGAGGAAGTGGGGCCCCAGGCAGGTACCTGGCGAGCTCTGTGAACCCTGCTCTAGGGAAAATCACTGGCAAATAGGCCAGGAGTCAATGTCTGGGCAAGGAGACACCACGGTGCCCACGCTGTGCTGTGAGCTGGGGCTAAATGGGATGCCAGCACAGAAAGCAGGGTACGCGCGGTCAGAGTCCCTACTGGTATAAGCCAAGGCGCTAATGGCTGTGAATCTTCTGAACTCAGAGCCTGTCTGCCCAACTCTCCCGGGGTCCCTTCACTCGTGCTGCCACAGGAGGCACCTCTGACCTTCTCACCTCTGACCTCAGGCAGGTCAAGGTCCCCTAAGCACAGGGGAAGGCGGTCCCCACACACCAGCTTCTCTCCAAAGCCTCTGAGTTTATGTAAGTTCTGTTCTTTATGTAAATCACTTCTCGGCTGTGTGTTATGTAAGGCCCCATCTTGTGTCCTTCCGCCCCCGTGAGGTCCCGAATGGCCCTCAGAGACTGCAGGTGTTTCCTCCCTGTGGGACTCCAACTATCACGAGAGAAGACACGATAGCGAGCGAGTGCTGGCGGGGGCTGCCTGGCTCCCGGGGGCCATCTCCACTGGCTAGTGTGTTTCTGGGGTGCTTCGTCCTGCACAGCCCTTCCAGCATCTTAGCCTGTCCCCCTTGAGATGTCCTCTTGGTGCTGACCATGCAGGTGGCCCAGCTGCTGTGCCCAACACTGCATGGGCACTATCAGTGGCAAAGGTCCCTTGTGCCCCCTGTACTCTTCAAGCTAGGAGACCCACCCAGATGGCTGTTTGTTCCTGGTCCAGACTTCACGGGCCCCTTCGGCTTCTCTGTGCCTGAGGCTGGAGGACAGAGTAGGCGAGGGAGAGACAGGCCAGCAGCCGGGTCCTGGGCTGTCACGTCATACAGACTCAGTCACTCCCAGGAGCGCCCAGGTCCACATCAGAGCCTGACACGCTGGTTCACAGCCGGGCGGGCGGGCAGGCGGCTGTGCGTACCCACGGCTCTCAGACTGAACATGAAGAACCAGTGGACCTGTCAGCCCTGCAGTAAACTCCAGGCCAGCTCAGAGCTCACCTGCACGGACTCACACCTGGAGTTAGGGGAGGAGTGTGTGCCCGCCCTGCACACACCACCAGCCGCACGCTTCCTGGGACCTGGACAGACAGAACAGTCAGGCTCTGTTTGTGCCAAGCTTTGGGGATGGGAAACACGTGGGTAGGTGGAAAGGCCGGGCTCCTGTGTGGGCATGGCTGCCTGCACCCCTGCTGCCGGCCTGGCACGACGCCCCTCCCTCCAGTACAGCAAGGGCTCACCTGCGACACCTGCTGGAGGTCTGCAGCTGCCAGCCCAGACGGCGCCAGGCTTGAAGCTCCCTGTTGAGGCCTTGGCCGAGGCAGGCCCAGTGGCTGGCACCCCGCAGTGGGCAGGGCAGACACTCAGGCACATGGACCCCTCACACGAGAACCCTGGGCTAACCCTGCCATGTGTATGTCTGGACATCCCGGTGTCTGGGGGCCGAAGGCCGGGGGGCGGGAGGGCTGCGGCAGCCTGCTCAGAGGAGCCTGGCCCCATCGCTGCATGGCTTCTCCGCACTGGCCGCCTCGCGCTGAGCTGTCCGCTGTGGGGTTAGGCGCTGGGAGTGAGGGAGCTCGGTCCCGCGGGAGCACCAGCTGACAGGGACAGGCACAGGGCCAGGCCAGGGCCGGGGGCCTGTGAGTTAGACTTGGGCACCCTGCCTGGGGCCGTCTGCCCCCTCCTGAGGACCAGCACAGGCGGAAGGGACGGGCGGAAGGCCTGCTATGCGTCCTGAAGGTAGGACATGGTAAACTGCAGCGACGTCTCTGCTCGCTACCAGATGCCGGGAAAAGGGGAGACACGGGCAGACATGGGGGCAGCAGGGAGCAGCCAGCGCGGCCCAGGGGTGCAAGAGAGCTGAGCTGCGTTCTGGCCTCGGCTCCCCCAGGACGCAGCTGCTGGACGGGATGGCTCGACTCCTCTGAGACTCAGGGCAGCTATGGAACATGGGGCCGGGAATGAGCACCTCTCACCAGGCAATTCCCACCTTGGCACAAGAGGCACAAAGCCCCCTCTGTTCCTTGCAGCCCGCTGGTTAACACGCAGAACGTGTCTGTGCACTGGGCAGCCCGCTCCGCGCTGAAGCTGGTGAGCACAGTGCCGTTCTTGGAGCCCCGGCAACACACCCTCCTCCTCTCTCCAGAACTCCACAAATGCCAATCATCATTGACTCGGAATCTCAGGCCGGACTGTCATGCTGACACAGGGCATGGGAGAGCTGTGATGGGCTTGCAGTGCCCAGCCTCAGAGCCAGGGCTCTGCTGCACACGGCCAGGCCCCCAGAGCCGCCTGTCCTCTGCCTGGCACCAGGGCGAGCAGACAGCCCTTCACCAGCCTGTGTGTGGGAAACCCCTTGGCACACTGCACCGAGCTGCCGACTCCTCCCTGGACACTCCGTGGACTCGGTCCCCTCACTCCTTCCCAGACACTCTGCTCACAACCCAGCCCCAAGCGAGGCCAAGCTCCCTGTACCTCTAGCTCGTGCGCCTTCCTGTGGGTGCTGGGCTGTGATCCTCGGACTCAAGCCCCACAGTGGCTGAATGGATGTGAGGAGCACTGATGCGCACCATGCTGGGCCTGGCAAAGCCATATGCTGTCCGTGTGACCCTCATCCTGTGACCTGTGCCTCCTGGTACCCCTTCCAGCCTCACACACAGCTGCTGCAGCGACCCAGTCCCGCCACAGGGCCCAAGACCCTGATGGGGCAGTGCCCGGTCTCGGGTCACGGACACTATCTACCATGCCATCCACTCCAGCCAAGTCAGAGGCTGTGTGCTGTGTGGCAGCAATGCCCTTGTGCCTGATGGAGACAGACAGAAACACACACACATGAACACACACATAGTTCAACTTGTCTAGCACCACCCCAGCAACTGAGGGCTCCTCTCCAAAGTGCCCAGTACGATCTCGGGGTTGCTGCTCTAGCCCAGCCTCTCAGTCTGGGCTGCCAGACCCTCACAGCCCGCTGAGGAGCCCAGAGAAGCCAGGTCTCAAGCCGGAGTCACGGCAGAGGCACTCAGAGAGCAGCTGCCTGGCGGTTTCTGGGCTGTGGTTGAGCCAGCAGCTGCCACACTGCCCTGGGCCCTTGGGTGTTGAGCCTCCTGGTCCCTGGGCATCAGGGTCCTCCAGCACTGGCCTGTCTGGTACTCAGACTTCCTCCTTCCAGAGGATTCCTCTCGACAGCAGCACCCCAGCAGCTGCTATGCCCCAGATCAGGCAGCTCCTGCTCCAGGGCTTGCGCTCCATGGAACCTTCCCAGATCCTGTCCTCACCCATAGGATGTTGAGTAAGTGTTCTGCCATCTTTCTACACCAGGTCCTCCTTGAAGGAATATGACTCTCCATTAGTGCCATTTGAAATTTTAAAATAAATTAAATATTGCAGCCACTCATTTTAGAAAGGTTAGCAGATTCAGTTTGGCCTCAAGCTGCAGTTAGTTTTTTCCCAGCGTGCTCACAGGATGTTCCCAGAGGCAGACAGGACAACGTGCCACCAGCTCTTACATATCAGGCCATGTATAGGCCAAGTTCTGAAGTTCCAGAGTGTGGCATCGGTTTGCTGTGGAAGAGAAAACAGCATCCGTGCCAGGAAGAGACTGCTAACTCGTTATGGGGTAAACAAGGAGTGTTTTAACCCACAGGTCCCCAACGTGGTTTTCTGAAAGTTCTCTCTGGCACCCGAAGCAAAGCTGAGCTCCAGTGAAGGCCCTGCAGATCTTCTGGAAAGGCAGAAGCAGCGAGAAAAGAATTCCTCACAAGCTTCTGAAGAGAATTTGCCAGCACCAGACTAGGGAACGGAGCCTGGAATTATCACACTGCAGGGGGAGGAGCGAGCCCAACTGTTTTCCTCCATGAAATGATTCTCAAGAACCTGTTTAAAGGGCCCATTAAGTGGAAAAATGAAGACATTCCAGCACCAATTCGTGGTTTCCAGCACCAGGTCCTTTTGGCTCTCGGTGCCTGCAGGGTGTCCTGAAGCTACTGCCCCCCACCCCAGGTTCCATGTGCACCACTCTGAGGCGCAGGTCTCTGGTCGCCTGTCTCTAGTGGGCTTGTCTGCCAGTCGGGCCTTTGCCCTTCTCTGGATGCCCAGGGCACTAACTCTGGACAGACAAGCTTTGTGGTAACGTTCAGATCACCTTTGACAAAGGCACCAGAGAAGGGCGGTTGCACCAGCTCCATCCCTTGGACGGAGCCCTGACCCCTGACCCCCGAGACAGGGCCACCTTCTGGAAGGAGACGGGGACCGCAGGGATGGGACAGTTGGATGGCTGGACACAGATGAGGGCCAGCGGTAGGGGTCAACTCTGCCACCCGGCTCCACTTCGCCCCTCACTTCAGCCCTTTCCGTGTCATCTCGAGACCCCGCCACCTCCAATAGTGCGTAGCACACAGCTTTTCTCTGCCCAGTGTTCTGTCCCCAGCAACAGCTGGACACAGTCCCTCTGCTTCTGGGCCTCTCCAACTGAACAGCCTGCAGGTTTTACCAAAAACAAAGCATGAACAACGGCCAAGTTCTCCTGAGTATTCGGGATGGCTTGATGGTGTGGAAACATGTAGGAATCTTCTAAAATTCCTTGTCACTTATACAGCATTCAAGAGGAAAGAGTTCATAAGTATTTTTCCACTGATCTAATTTTTTTTAAATCTT
This sequence comes from Thryonomys swinderianus, assembly GCA_004025085.1. NCBI lineage: Eukaryota > Metazoa > Chordata > Mammalia > Rodentia > Thryonomyidae > Thryonomys > Thryonomys swinderianus. The sequence goes on from PVIC010000275.1 coordinate 100,557, forward strand.
TGCAATACATGTGTTATTTTCTATGAAATATTCATGGCTCTTATGAAAAGCTCAATACTACATTGCACGGGTGGTGATTATAAGTGCTAAGGAGAGTCATCTTCTGCAGTGAAAATGCTTAATGAGGTTTTTGTAGATAAAATCTTGTCCAAATGGAGAGAGCCGCATGGGATGCTGCTGGAGCAGGGCTTTACACTGATCATACTGTGGATACAGAAAACCTCTCTGTCCTGTGTGAATCTGAGTCACCGTCACTCACTTGAGACTGTCGCCCTCCCTGGCTGTTCTGTTACCAAAAATGACTCCTGGGACATTTAAAGGGGGAAGACTGACAGCAACGTCCAGTTCCCATGGAAGACAGGTTCAGGATTTGAACAGCAAGTGTCAGGTGAGGAGCGAAGCCCTGGCCGACATCCGGGGCTGGGCTCCCTGGGGGAACCCTTCTCTGGCCGCCTTACTGCGGAGTGACATAATCGGTGACATTCAGATGGACAGAAGAGAGCGGGGGACTCTCACGGGAGCTCTGCAGTGGGAGGCCTGCCGCGAGTCCTGAGCGAGATCTTTAAGGGCAGGAAGTAGGAAGTACTGGAGGGAACTGGACAACACCAGGAGACAGGAGGACTAGCACAGAACCCATTACTCCCACGGCTGCCTCAGGTCTGGATGTCACAGCGTCTTGGGGCCAGGATGGCAGTGGGAAGCACAGTGGTGCTGCGGGAGGCATCTGTACTCCCTCACCCTCAGTGTCAGTGCCGGGGCAGCCTGTGCTTCAGACCACTGCGCCAGAAATCAGCCAGCTGCCCACCCTGCCTGGGTCTCCTTCCCTGCACAGGGGAAATGGGCATCATTGGGCGCTTGGACCCCTTCTGTGGCCCCTTCCCTGCATAGGCGTGGCATAACGCTGGATGCACATCTTGGGTCCTAAAGACACCTCGTCCTCTACAGCTGCCTGGCTTCCTGACAAGGTCACACAGACCTCCTTGCCCTGCTCCCCTTCTGAGATGGTTTGAGCCAGGCAGGTGCCCCTTCCCAGAGCATCCCAAGACCTGCAGCCTCACTGAGAAGGCGCTGGGAAGCAGACACACAGAAAGAGCTTATGTCCCTGCAAGCGGGGGCCTTGCTCTGCACCTGCTAACTTTAGTAGCAGTTGCAGGACTGATTCGTGGCCTAGGAACCGCCATATGCAATATCCCAACACGTGTGCAAGGGAAATAGAGGCAGCAGCTCCAGGAAGGCAGCTGCCTCCTCTAGAGCACCCCTGACGTCACCACGCCCAGCTCAGTCACAGTGAAAAACAAGAGAAAACAAGGCAGCCCCCCACTGGACACTGCGTGCCTAGGAAGGACAGTCCGCCTTTCTTTCTCCTCTCCCCTCTTCTCCGCAGTCTCCTTCCCTGTCTGACTCAGTTCGACTCTCCCTGAAGCTACACTGGGAAAAGGGAGGAAATGAAGCCAGTCTCACTCCTTCTCGCACAAATCCAAACTACCCTGAGGAAATCAGAAAGGAAGAATGAGGTTCTATCAGGACAGTCTGAGGAGAGAAGAGGATAGAGATTTTATCAGTTCAGCTTGAAAAAATAATGTGTTTTCAGGATGGCACTTGCCAAAGAAAGCACATGGCCTAGGGCAAGGCAGGTGAACTGTCCCCACTGGGCTCCGGTCCTCTCCACTTGGAGGCCCCACGTCCTCCAGGGCTTTCATGCAGTGCTCTCCAGAGCCCCAGGAAGGCAGAAGCACATCTCAGCCCTTGGCCAGAGTCTGCTGTGATGGCTGGACTTCTCTAAAATGTGAGAGAAGCCCGGTTGGGGCAAGCCCCTGCTGCCCCTGGAGGTTCCCACCAGACCCCAGCTCGAGGCTACAAGGAATTGTGCTCCCCACAGGGCAGAGGCCAAGTGAGGACCGCAGGGCCCCGGTGGCCAGCTCTGGGTTCCAGTCTCCCAGATTCCTGACTCCGTGCTTCCTGAGGCCCCTTAGGCTCTGCAAAGTCCTTGGGACACTGATGACCCCAGCAAGGGCTTCGGGGCCGGTGACCTTCCTGGGAGCTGGAGTCAGCACTGAGGCTTGAAGCTCCCTTCCCTGCAGGCTTGGTCACCAGGGAAGAGCAGGACAGCCAGCCCTGGCTCCCAAGTCCTTGCCAGGACATGGTCCCCTACCTCTCCTCGCCCTTTCTCCCATGTCACAGCCCATCTGTGCCCTGGCCATCCTGTGGCTCTGTCTCCTCAGCACCATGGCCAGGTGCACCCTGGATAGAGCTTTCCCAGGGCTGTGTCTCAGTCCCGCCCTCCAACCTCAGCCCGGCTCACCCCACGGCTCCTCACCAGTCCCTGTGTTCAGATCTGCTGGGATGCAGGGGGGTGATGTGGTACAGGGGGAACCAGACTTTCACTGCTGCCCCAGGCTGCCCTCCTTGGCTTTCCATGGAGCCCAGAGCAGCTCTCTGGGCCTTAGCTCCATGTCCTGGTGAAGCCCACACGCTGTCCATGGCTCCTACTTGTCCCAGGAACCTCAGACGCACCCCTCTTCAGCTCATGACAGGTGAGGCTCCAGCCCAGGTCCTCTGTGCACCTGCTGCTCTGAGCTCCAGCCTGGGCCCAATGTGCACCTGAGCCCTGAGCTCCTCCAGCCTCAAATGCCTCCAGCCAGGACCCACCATGCACCTGAGCCCTGAGCTCCTCCAGCCTGAGCGCCTCCAGCCAGGGCCCACCACGCACCTGCAGTCCCGAGCACCTCCAGCCAGGGCCCACTGTGCACCTGAGCCCTGAGCTCCTCCAGCCCCGAGCGCCTCCAGCCAGGGCCCACCATGCACCTGCAGTCCCGAGCGCCTCCAGCCAGGGCCCACCGTGCACCTGAGCCCTGAGCTCCTCCAGCCCCGAGCGCCTCCAGCCAGGGCCCACCATGCACCTGCAGTCCTGATTGCCTCCAGCCAGGGCCCACCACGCACCTGTAGTCCCAAGTGCCTCCAGCCAGGGCCCGCCATGAACCTGTAGCCCTAAGCTCCTCCATTCCGGGCCTGCCTGCATCCCGGGCCCACCGTGCACCTGCAGCCCCGAGCACCTCCAGCCAGGGCCCACCATGCACCTGCAGCCCGGAGCTCCTCTAGCCCTGAGCGCCTCCAGCCAGGGCCCACCGGTGCACCTGAGCTCCGTGCTCTTCTAGCCCCGAGAGCCTCCAGCCCGGGCCCACTGTGCACCTGCAGCCCAGCCCAGCCCAGCCCAGGTCACCACCCCACGCTTCAGGGCTCTCCCTCTTCTTTCCCCACTGCACATTGGAATCCTAGTAATAGAGGGAAAAATGTAACTCTGAACCTGCCAGAATTCAGACACACCAAGTTTGTGCCCCACAAAATTGAAGAATGAGTTCTAAGAGAGCAGAGAGTAAATGTAGGAAAGATATTTCGAGAGAGCTCCTGAGAGGCATGAAGGGGCCTGAAAGTGGGGTGCCATTGAGCGCCCTTCTCTGAGAATGTTTTACACAGCAAAGTCACAAAGGGAAGGAGGGCACAGCATGGGTCACACTAAGAACAACCAACAAAATTGCAAGTGCAGCCACGTAGCTCACACTGGTCCGGCAGAGAAGAGGGTCAGAGTGAGGGCAGCACAAAGAACAGAGGCAGGGTAGGGCACCTGAGTGTCTGTCTGGATGCACCGGCGATACCGTCAGTCCTGGAGAGGACTTGGCCTGCTTGCTGGTCTTCCTCCAGCTGGAGTTCTGACGGCCTCACTTTCGCTGGCGGCCTGGAGCCCCACCCCCTGGAATGCGCCAGTCTCTATCTAACTCAGCTGCGTGTGCTCCTGGACCCGTGCTGTCAGCTGGGCCCGATGAAGGAGCACACTGCACTGGTGAAAGGGCACGGGGGCCACGAGAACCCCGAAGGACTGGGACACCTAGCACAGGACCCTGGCTTCGAGCGAGGCCTCCCTGCAGCGGCCAGGACAGCGCTTGGCCCCCTGGACTCTGCCCGCCCAACCAGGTTTAGGATCTCTATTTTAAAGAGGCAGAAACAGCCTCCTGGATTGTAAGTGTTCTGCCAGACCAGCTGCAAAGAAGTAATGAGCAAATTATTTTAGGGTTAAAAGAAAGGACCTGACCGAATGCAGAGATTTCCTGCATCCTGGCTTCTGCCCAGTATCTCTGTCTGGGAACGAACACTGCCTTCAGTGGGAGTGGGGCTCCCCACACACTCCTGGGAGGGCCAGACCCAGCAGCCCCCGCAAAGAGGAGCTCTGGGAGCCCGGAGGAGGCGCTGGGCAACCCATGAGCTCGACCTGCACAGCACTCGAGCCCAGCCAATAGGCAGATGCCCCACTGGATGCCCCAAAGGGACTCAGCGGAAGGAGGAACAGGAGGGGTGCGAGTGCCCACAGGACAGGTGACAGGCACAGCCGAGGGCCACCTGCATGCTTCTGAGGACATCGGTGCTGCCTGCATTTTAGAGGCTTTATTCTGGAGCTATAAACAACTAAGCCCCGGCAAACAGAGCCCACTCTCTGCAGCTCGTACAGCTGGGAGACATGAGGATGTGGCGTGGGGGAGAAGCGGCACCAGCAGAAAAAGGGGGGTCCACAGGCTCAGCTGTGGCTCTGGCTAGAGAGAAGTGCAGAAAGGGGACTCGGGAAGCTTTGTTGAAATCTTCAGAGTATTCAGAGGCTGGTCTGGACCCAGCAAATGGTTAATTCTGCTTCTTCCCTGATGAGTAGCTTCAGCTGCTCATCAATACAATCTCCAGCTGATAATTATTAAGTGAAACTTGTGGCTTCATTTGCATATGTAAAGCACTCTTCCCTCCCCTAGCCGCAATGGGAGGGAGAATGTGCTTCCTGATTGTACAGGGTAGGGTGGGGCTCCAGCCTGCTTTGCATGCACTTCTTCAAGCTAATCAAGCCAGATATTCAGCAGAACTAAACCCCACATCCCAAAATATGCCATTTGTCCAAGCCCAGAGCTCACACGAGAGACCTCTCTCTCCAGATCCCGGGAGGATGTGTTCCACCGCAATACGGGTGCACAAGGGTTCTGATTACCAGCCACCGCAGCACCACGCACCCTGCCTACGTGCACACCTGGCTTGTTTCACTGCGTGAGGAAGGAGCCACTAGGAGTTTCTCCAGAAAGACAGAAAGATGATCTCCAGCCCCTCTGTGTGCTGTCACTAATTCCTGCACCTGTCAACCAGGAGCATGCTTCAGCCCAAGAACAAGGAGAAGGGAATGCAGGCAGCATTGCCTTCCAGAGCCTGACAGCCTCTGCTCAGACTCTCCTGGGTCCAAGACTTTCTTCCAGCTGGATCAGACTGTCAGCCCTGGGGCCGCCACCCGCAGGAGTGTCAGGAGGACGCTGTCCCTGAAACCTCTGACAACCAGACTTCAAACAACTGTGTCCTGGCAGGTGCTGCAGACTGCCACAGAAAGAGCCTAAAATCATGGACGTGATCTTGCAAAGGCAGAAACAGATGACAGGATAATAAAATAACAATTACTAACTTTGCGGATACTGGTCAAGTTTGTGGTCCTCCTGCCCCCCTCTACAGGACGAGGAAGAATATACAGGAGGGGCTCTGCACACGCACCGCCAGGAGGAGGCCCACAGGGCCTGGAGCTCCGGCAGCTGGGTGCAGAGATCTGCACGGTGTTTCTTGCACAAGCCGGAAGGCACCGGCACCAGCACCGGCACCGGCCTCGGCCACTGGCAGGCGGAGAGAGGCGCAAGAGAGGAGTATGAGCTAATCAGGGCACAGAATTCTCTGTATTTTTATCCTGTCCCCCATTTGCTTTTCAGTTATCTCACTTGACAGCTGTTTTGAAGGCCATCTGCCTCAGTGTGCTCCAGAACATACGGCTGAGGCGTTGATGGAGACGCTTCCCTGCACTTGTCTCTCTCCACTCTCAGTAGTAATGGATCGCGACGTTGCCCACGCGCATAAGTCACGCCGCCCCACGGGATGTAGGCATGGGCAGGTGGGCAGCGTGAGGCTGGGCTGAGGTGGCCCCCGGACAGGACTTGGCTGGGCGGCTGAGGCATGTACCCAGCGCTCAGCGCGCACCACCTGGAGCACAGGCCAGAGCAGCACAGGAAGCCCCACTTCCAGGGTGACAAGGCTGTTGGCGAGCGCGGGCTTCTCTGCTGAGGTTTCGCCCATGGGCTACCTGGGGCTGAGGACACTGTCCGTCTGGCATGGGTGGGACACAGTGGGAGGAGCACCGTGCTGGGACCCTGGGATCCAAGGCAACTGAGCCTCCTGCAATAGAGAAGGTGAGGAGGGAACAAGGGAAGTGTCTCCTGGCCAGACTCTGCCGGACCTCTGACCTCTGACCTCTGGCCCCGAGTGCAGTGCGACTCTGAACCCGGGCCATGGGTGCAGTGCAGGTGCACACAGAGGCATCTTGCCAAGATGGAGACCTTATAGGGTGGCACAGGGCAGCCAGCGGTGCTGACCTAGGGCACACAATCACTCCTCTGAGCCTCAGCATGGAATGAACTCTGCTGCCTTTCAGGGCAAGTTTGAAGCACATTTTAAAAATAGCCAGTGTAGGGCCGGAGGGTTAGCTCAGTGGTTCTGGCGCCTGTCTCGCAAGCACAAGGTCCTGAGTTCGATCCTCGGTAACCACATATAATGCTGGGCATGGAGACACACCCACCAACAATCAACATTGCATACCACAATGCTGGGCGTGGTGGCTCACGCCTGTCATCCCAGCACTTGGGAGGCAGAGACAGGAGGATTGCTGAGTTTGTGGTGGCTTGCCTGGGCACCATAGTGAGCTCAGTGCCAGCCTGAACTACAAAGCAAGACCCTGTCTCAAAAAAAAAGCAAAAAAAAAAAAAAAGCCAGTGTAAGTAAGAGGAAATCTTCGGGGAAAAGAACAGAACATCTCCAAGTGAAGAACACGGGCTCTCTCCGATTATATTGCCCTCGCTATTATTAGCCAGAGTCCGTGCACCCAGTTATTTTATGTAGTAATAACACAGCTGTCTAGGGTGGGTTCCAGCACCGTCATCTTCATTTTATGAGGATGAAGAAAAGCTAAAGCAAAGCAACGTCAGAAGGGCTCAGAAAAGGCACCGTGGCCTGGGCTGGAAATGGCCAGCCCTCTTTCTCCGTATCTTGATGTTCTGTGTCTGTTCCAGCTCCCGTGACCCAGGCCGCCGGTGTCACCTGAAGAGTAAGTCACAGCACAACTGCATTTCCTACGGAACCTGACTCCGGTGGGCAGGGAGCAGCTCATCTGCAACAAGTCCCCCGGCAGCTCCTAGAGCGAGGGGATGTGACGCAGTCAAGGGCTCCACCGCAAACAGATGCCAAGGCTGGAAAGGACGGCGCTGTGATGAGTGCTGTAGCTCCTGAGGCCCTGGGGCCGGCACTACGGGGGGGGGGGGTACACAGGCCACAGGATCTGGAAGGCCCGCATGGCCCTGAGGTTGAGTTTTACAGAACCTACTGGCCTGCAAAGAAAACGAGCCCTGTGCTTGCCACCCTGCCTGGGAGGCTTGCTTGGAGTTTTGCAGTCAACGAGTGTATTCAACAAGGCCTAGTAATACTCACCCATCAGTTCAATCGATTCTCGCATCTAGGAGCATGAGCAAAATGGGCTGTTATCCTGCCCCCTCTTGGACTCCTAATCTTGATCTGTCATTCTCACTGGATTAAGAAAGGCACAGTAGAGAAGAGTGGGCCCATAGGGGTGTCTGAGGGGTGTGGAGCTGTGGCCTTGGGCCCTGTACCTGCCCTCACCCCTTCCTGCCTAGTGCTGTCCTCCTGCCCCCATGGACCAGGCTGCTGTGCCCTCCAGGCCCTCTTGCCCTGGGGCCAGTCATCCATGGACTGACTGCATCCCCTGAAAGTGTGGGGCAAATTCATCCTCCCCCTTTAAGGTGTGGGTGCCAGGCACCCTGTCTCAGCTATGGGAAAGTGAACACCTTGATGAACACACCTTCCCTTAGAGAGACGCTAAGGGCCAGAAGGGTAAAAACAAGGTCGCAATTCAAAGACAGAACAGTCGGAAAAGGGAACCTGGTCATGCAGACATACTCGGCAGCTGTCTTGCAGGTTAAGGAAAATGCTGGGTGCTCATCCTGCCCGTGCTGAGACCAGAAAGGTGAGCACCACGCACCGCAGCACGGAGAGAAGCAGGCAAGAGAGGAAACAGCACATCCAAAGGCCTAAGCCGAACTGCCTGGAAGGTGCTCTGGGTGCCAAAGAGCACCCATGGGAGAATCGCCGGACAGTCTAAAATACAGAAGTGCCCAGCAATGCTGGACTCCACTCCCAAGACCCTGTAGCCCAGGGGGCTCCCTCCATCAGACAGCACAAACTGCGAGTTTGCCTTTCACAAAGCTTCAGAATCTGCTATAAAAAGCACCACCCCAGGATCACTGCACGGCCTGTCTAGTAAGACCCAGCCTGGACAGAGGGTGCAGTGTCTGACAGGCACACATGTGCTGCCAGCAATCTCCACATTCATTACGGGTGAAAAATCAGGATTTCCCTGACATCTCCGTGTGCTCTTTTTGAACAGCTACTAAATGGTCAAGAGGCACATGCACAACACGTGGAAAAGTTAGTATTTCGTTTAGCCTGTGGGTGCCACAGGGAGGAACCAAGCGAGGAAGAAGCATGGGATTCTACGCCGGAGACAAGATATAGCGCTCACAGCAGTGCCAGCGCTCTGATGTGACTCTGCCAGGCTGGAGGTGAGCCCGCGGTGGCAAAGCCGGGAAACGGGGCGATGGTGGATGGCCTCTGGGCGCTGTGGCTGTCCAACCCTTGCTCCCTCACTGCCAACACAGATGCCACGTGCCATGGAGCTTGGCCACCATGCCTGAGTGACCCTTGAGCAGGTGGAGCCACTCCAAGGTGAGTGCAGATGGCACTTGCCTTCCAGCCTGACAGTCCAGACTGTAGAACAGGTTTGGCCTTGTCCCGCCCGCCGTCCTCCACAGGGGCCCAGGAATGCCTGCCCGCCTGCATACCTGATGTCTGTTGCTACATGTACCAAATATGACCTCAGACATTTCATACACAGATGTTTGGCCTTTAAGACACCATATTTAAGAGAAATTTGTTCTTGGGACCGAGAGGTTTTTGTTTCTCTTCATCAGTCTAAAGTTAACTGTGATTTCCTGCTACGGTCTGGACATGGCTGTGTCCCCTTCTCACACCCCAGTGCGGCCGTGTGAGGACCTCCAAGAGGGACCTGACCGAGGCCCTGCCCCTGCATCCCACGCTCCATGCCTCACCGCCAGGGAGAGGCCAGGCAGATGGCCACAAGCACCAGACTCCCTGCTGACTCTCACCTTGGCTCCCTGTCGTGGGCTCTGCCTCACCCCCACAGCACCCACCTGCGTTCCCACTGTACTCTGAGCCCCAGCACAGCCCTCCCCAGAAATGGGCTCCAGGACAGCTCTGACTCCAGAGCAGTGCTGAGGAACTGTCCTTCTGGAGTCGGCGGACGGACCGTACACTCCCCATGCTATCTGGCGACTGCAGAGCTGGAAGCGGTTCAGCACCCGGCCACATCCTCACGGCTGCCCTGCACCTCGTGGGGAAGAAGCCAGAGCCGGGCTCAGGGCTGCCGGGGCCGTCTCTCACAGGGAGACCGTGCCGAAGCCTTCCTGAAGGCATGCAGCCTCCTCTCAGCCACCGGCCTTTCCTGAAGAGGCCGATCCCTCTCCCTCTGAGTCTGCTGCTGCAGAGCCCCCGGGTAAGGGAAGGAGCTCACTGCCTACCTGTGCCCTGGCTCCAGACGGTTCCATGGGCACGAGAGACAGACGGTGAATCCATCCTCAGCACTAAAGGTCAGGAGCAAGTCTGGCCACCCTGCTGCTTCTGGGAGAGGCCGGTTTGATGGAGCTGGGGTGTCATGGCAGCCCTGGTGCACGGGTAGGTGCAGGCACCTCTGGGTGCTGCTGTGGTTCATCGGGAGCACTGGCAAGTGCCAGGGGTTAGTGACAACAAGCAGGGTTGGTGTGGGTGCTGGGAAGACAGTGCCACATGTGCCACTGTGGAGCAGCTGGCCCAGCTGGTCAGGCCTGAGATTCAGAGTCTGGCCCACACTGCCCTGCGGCTCACTGGTCATTGTGTCCTGCCACCCCAGGCCGCCTGAGTCCCCCACACTCCACACTGCACCTGCTCCTGCCGGGCAGCCTTCCTACTGAGTTACTGGAAGGTTTGTAAAAAATTATTTTTAATTGTGGTAAAAATATCACAACATAATTCACCATCTTGCCATTTTTAGCTGCACTTCTGTAGAATTAAGTACCTCCTGCTGCTGGGTGGCCGCCGGCCCCATCCTCCTCGGAGCACTGTGAGCCCGCACAGCCAGCACGCAGCACCAGCAGGGGCATACCGTACTGCCACCCTGCTCTCCACCCGCGGATGTTGCCTGGAGCCTGTCTCTGCCAACCACGGCAGCCTGGTCTCTGAATTGATGACTTGAGGGATGGCTGTACATGGACCTTGCCTGCGTCAGCCCCTCTGTATCTGATTCCTCTTTTGCTGAGCATAATGTCCCGGATTCAAATCCATCTTCCCCCAGTGTGCTGCTCCCCACACAATGGAGTCAGCGGCCTCACTGTGGTGCCCTCCACGGGGACCTCAGTGCCCGGAATGTCATGGAGACACAGAGGGGACTCCTTCCCCTCCTGCTTCCGCTCTGGGGCAGCCGTCTCCTCCCCAGGGCCCTTCTGCACCCCTGGCCTGCCTCTCCCACCGAGGGCCACACTTTGAGGGTGGCACTGCCTTCCGGAAGGCCCACGTCCTCAGCCCCAGGACAGGACCCCGCCCGGGCTCGTCCTCTGTCCACGTGACGGCTCTCCATGTTGGCCACCCGTTCTGCGACGGGCGGGGCTGTGCGTCTCTGCTTCCCACGCTCTGCGCAGCAGCTGGCACTTAGGAGCAGGATGGAGGGTGCGGAGCTGTTCGGGTGGAGGGAACGGCACAAGGAGGAAGTGGGTGGCAGAGGGTGGACAGAACCTCCACGACAGATGGGCGACAGAAGAGCCAGAGGGGCAGCCATGTTAGTCCAAGAGGGAAAGGAGAGCACAGTGGTGAAACACAGCAGGACAGAGGCTGCTGGAGCAGAGAGTGACCAGCGCTGGACGATGCCTGGAGGCCACACTGCGGGGCCCGGGGAGGCCTCTGGCTGTGACCCTGAGGGCCTGGCGTGGAGAGCTGCTCAGAAGAGTCTTCCCATCCGTGTGGCTGGCCAGTGACCGTGAGCACTTCCTGTGTGACCCTGGTCCTCAGAGCTCCCCCCGCAGGACTCTGCCCTCCAGTGTGAGGCAGTAGGTTCGGGCACAGGCAATCAAGCAAGAAGCCCGAGGCCAAGCAGCTGCGGTCCATGAGGCCTGAGGTTTCCCACAGCTATGTCTCCAAAATCCGTATTTTCACCAGATCATGGCTCTTGTGAAGACTGCAGATTTTCTAAATGCTTATTTAAATTCTTGTTCCAAAAAAACGTTTCCAACTGGGTGTGGTGGCTCATGCCTATAATCCCAGCACTCGGGAGGCAGAGGCAGGAGGATTGCTGAGTTCGAGGCTTGCCTGGGCTACATAGTGACCTCAGAGCCAGCCTAAACTACAAAGCGAGAATCTGTCTCAAAAAGAAAAAAAAAAGACATTTCCATGTTTTTATGCATTTTAGACACCAGCAGTACAAGTTGTAGGTGATATTTTGGTAACAAAGGATATTTTTGCACAAAACATCCAAAGTGGCTGACGAGATTCACTGCTCACTAGAGAGGGGCAGTGGAGACCCCATCCCAGGTCAGGGCGGCCCGGGAGGCCCGACTCAGATGCGAGACCAGGAGGCCGGAGCTGGGTGTCACCACAGCACAGATCCTCTGAGAGACATGGGCTCTGCACGTGGCACTGCACTTCAGGGGTTTAACCATCTCCTCACACACCACAGACTTAGTGGCAGGATGCACGGAGAAGGCACAGCAGCACAAAACCCCGCAGAGACCCAGGGTCTGCACAGCAGCACAGCCCTGAGGACTGCAGTGCACTGTGAGGTCAGAAGGGGACCTGACCCTTCTCCTTCAGGCTGTAAGAATCTTGGCAAAACTCTGTACACTTTCCATACAAAGGTCTCCACATCGGAAGACTCGGCAGACTACAGGATTTGTGTGGTCGTGGACCAGCTGCTCTGGCAGACCTGCAGGAGCCTCAGACAGAACATAAATAAGGAAATGGCTCTTTCCTTCAAAAATCTCTGCTTTTGGAGACACACAGAAAGCTGGTTTTGATTTACAGGCCATGATTTGCCAACAAATCCTTAAAGATCAATTAACTACAAGTCTCCTTATAACCTCCAAGGCCACACCCAAAAGCAGATACCACACAAGAAGGGAAATTAAAAACTGTCTTCTAATGTTCATTCACCTCCTTGGGCTGAGGGTTTAGCTCAAGTAGTACGGCGCTAACCTTGGACACACAAGGGCCCAAGTTCAATCCCTAGTACTGCAAAAAAAAAGTTCACCTCCTCTGCAATACATTCCTACTTCATCCCTGTTTTACCAAGAGAAACTGAGGCCCAGAGGGTATGTTTGCCCAGGTGGCTCTGCTGTTTACGAACTGAAGTGTGGGTGCTTTGTGCAGTGCCTCAGGCCAGCTGCTCAGGAGAGGGAGGCCCCTCTGGGCAAAGGACACAGACACAGCCTGCACACAGTTTCCCGGAGTCCAGTCTGGTCCCTGATGGGGCAGAGGACAAAAACTGGTCCAAAGTGGGGCTGGGGATTTAGCTCAAGTGGCACCGCACCAACCTTGGTGAACAAGGGCCCGAGTTCAATCCCCAATACCGCAAAAAAAAAAAAAAAAAAAAAACCCAAAAACAAAACAAAACAAAAAAACCAAAACTGGTCCAAGAAGAAGGGTCAGGGTCAAGTTAGGATTCAGGGTGTCCTTACCCTCATGGGAACTGCACACCCAAGGTCCCCTCCACAGCAAACAGCACATCCTTCCTTTCCTCCTGTTCTCTCTCTGTCAGGCAGAACCCTGTGGGCCCCTCTTCCAGCCACCCCAGGCCCCCGATATCTGCGTTCCCCAGCAATGTCCTCTCTGGCTCTGTTCCTGTAGCATCCGCACCCCCTTGCACACGACCCCTTCCTCAGTGCTCCACACCCAGTCACCTCCATGCCCAGTCACCAGCACAGGTCAGCTGGACTCGGCCAGGCCTTGAGATGGGGAAGCCGGCTGGCTGGTCAGCTACCAGCACAGGGGCCCCAGGACGGGTCACAGGCCTCTCCTGAATCCTGCAGGCCATGGTCAAGAGGAGGAGGCCCTGTGTCACCTGATGTGTATGGGAAGGAGAGACTGCGGCGGGTGGGGGCATGCACCCCAGCCTGTGTCACTTGGGAAAACGGAGCAGCACTGAGATCCACCATCAGGGAGGAGTGGGAGACGGGGCCAACTGGAGTGTTCAATCCATCTGCAGAAACTTCTCTTTAAAAAGTGGGGTGCATTCACTTAACTCAGAGTAAACCTGGAGCAGCTGGCACAAGAGCCCATGGGTGACGGACAGACAGAGTGCTGAGGAACCGATGGCAAAGGTGTGGAACACGGTCAGGTGCTGGGTTAGGGAAGGGGAGACGCTTTCTCTTCTTCTATGGAAAGAAAGGAACAGCAGCTCACATGGGGTCTCCTGTCTGACCCCACATGCTAATTGACTCTAATAGGAGTGGCCCCTGAGTGCCAGGACACGGCACATGGCAGACAACACAAGCAAATGCTCACCCCACAGTGGGCACGGCACTTTGGAGCCCGGGGATGACAGATGCTGCGTGGATTCTCTGCTGTGCCAGTGTATACTTCACCATGGAAACATGCAAGCAGGAACCTCCCCACCAGCATGGTGCCACTGTCCATGTGGCCCTGGAGATCAGGAGACCCAGCTCCTCGAGGTCCGAGGTTCTGTCATTAGCACCAGCCTGGCAGCCCCTCCTGCGCTCTCCCTACTGACCCAGATCAGTGTTTGGCTCAGAAGCTACTGGACAGGTTCTCCGCCACTCCGAGCACCCTGCGCTGGGCACAGGTCCCTCCCATCGGCTGCGAGGAGCAGGCACGGCCGTGGTGGTTCTGCCTGGCAGTGTGGAGGACAGGGCATTGCTAGGTTCCTGACGCACAGTGCTGCCCATGAGGGGCACAGTGCTGCAAGAGGCCGTGATCCAACCCGAGTGCAAGGAGCTGCAGTCTGCACAGAAAACGCTAGCAGCATGCGCCGTCTGCAAGCCCAAAGGGTGAGCTTAGGGCAAGCTGCCCTCCCGGGCCCCTGGTTCCCTCACACTCTGTATGGAGAGCCCTGTGGTGCAGGGTGCAACCCTGACGGGGCACAGGAGACCCGGCTGGAAAGGAGAGCAGGGCAGGGTACCCAGGCCACAGGGGTGACTGCAGAGCCTGAGAAGGACATGCAGCACATCCATTTTCTCTGAAAGTGCGAACGGACAGAGACAGAGTGCCAGCCTTTGCCCAGTGGACGGGTTGTGCACACTGACCTGGGAGGGGCCTTCCCGCCGTGCTCACACTGAGTGTGACACACACAGTTTCTGAGAGTCCTGTTGTGCATCTGACCTGTCAGGTGCCCACCTCATACTGGCCAGGGTTCGCCCTACCTAGGTGTGCAAATGCCCTGGGTGTGCAAGTGCACTCAGGAGGTAGAGGCTGAGACAGCCAGGACCCTGGGAGTGTAGAGTCAGCTGGGCAGAGGGAGAGCTCTTCCTACAATACTGTGACTCTAAGAGTAATGCGCCCCTGAGTCCCTCAGCGCGTCCTGAGGACGCTTCCAGAGCAGAGCTACATGTGGACAGGACAGGCCTGGGAGTGAATCCAGTGTCGCGACCCTGGGACTCCAGAGAGCCCTGGCCTCCTGGCACGCAGAGATGCCACCAGAGTCGAGGCCTGGGGTCCACGCTAACGTCTGCTCCGAGCGCGCCTCAGCATCTGCTTTCCATGGAGACCCATGAGTGAGAGGTCGGTGTTCAGGAGATGTTGCCGTTGCTGCCTGCTCTGCAGACGCGAAGCCAAGCGCCCTCAGTGTGAGGGCCACTGCCCTGCCAGCCAGGGTGCGATGTTCTCATCCTCTGCCATCTCTGCCCAGTTAACAGCCGGAGTAGGCTGCAAAGACAGACTCAGATTTCTTAATTTTGCTACTTATTTTTTCTTGTTAATTTAAAAATATCACAGTGTTTTAATTGCACTCAATTTAATGCACTATACCTGCCAGTTCCAACACACTTCATTATTTATATTGCTGAAAAAGCACTTAAAAATCAAATTGCATAATTTGTACTTGTATATCTTTAAGGTAGATTTATGTCTGAAGCCACCGCAGAGCCACAGCAGCATTGCTCTGAATATTAAATTTCAGCCAGTTGTCACCCCCAAAACATTTGCACGAATGGGTCATTAGTTATTTGCGCAGGAAGCTATTAAAGCCAGAATCGAAATGTTAATTCACATCCTCCATCTCAGGAGTGAGGCCAGGGCCAGCAGGGTTCAAATCCCAGGTCTGCGCCAGCTCCAGCCTCTGGCCCTGACAGCAGCTCCAGCCCCACTTCCTCCTCTGGGGAGCGGGAGCCTCAGCACCAAGTCCCTGGAGTGCAGACAGCAGCACCAGACCCAGGGCCCTCAGAATATGCCCGGCCCACGGCTGCCAGCCCTGCAGCACATGCCAGAACCCGATGTCTGGGACAGATGGCACCAACACTTGTGCAACAGCAGGCACTGTCAGCACCCTGCTATGTTGTTGCCACGGGTGAGCAGGGCTCTCAGCGTTCCCCAGCTTCTTGTGTGAAAAGGTACAGAGGTTTTCTGAGCTGAGACACCCACTTTGAGGACAGTCGTGAATGTCCAGCAGCACATTCCAGTCACCCTTGGAGAGGGACCCAAGATAGCAGGGGGCAAAACTCAGCTGGGGGCCAGGGTGCCTCAGGGCCCCCTCCTCTGCAGCCTGCATTGTCCCTGTCTGTGCCCAGGCTCCCTCCAGCCCGAGTCGGGACCCTCCCTCTGGCCCTGAGCCTCTCTGACTGTCCCGTGGAGTCCTGCAGGACACAGCTCCTCGGCTCCTACATCCCCGACATCTTTTGTCCCCAGGACTGGGGGTTGACCCTGGGCCTTAGCACAGAGAAAACCCCAGCCATTTTTAAATTTCTTTTTTTACTTTGAGCCAGGGTTTTGTTAAGTCTCTGGGACCTAGGCTGGGCTTAGACTTGCAATCCTCCTACCTCATCCACCCCTCAAGCTGAGATGACAGGTGTGGCTATGTCTAGTGGGCCTCTCTCCTCACTGGCTCTGCTATCCCTGGGCACATCTTGGGAGAAATCTTCTCTCCTCCTCTGTGCACTGGGGAGCAGCAGCACCTGGGACCAGGAATGGGCACCCGGCCTCCAGTGCAGTGCACAGTGCACCTGGCACTTGAGAAACTGAGCTGAGCAGATCCCCAATGAGCCTTGAGGTGATGCTGGGGTGGAGCTGGCACCCCGGAGGCCATGGGCTTCCCTGTTCCCCAGAGTGCAGACCTTCTCATGGCGGGAACCGGGCAGCCTGCTGAAGGCCGGGACCCTCACCACCCCTGTCCCTGAAGCTCTGCATGGTGCCACACCGAGCCTAGGGCCGATTGCAACTCCCGTGATCTTGGGAACATCCTGTGCCAACATCAAAGTAGCAATGATAGAGAAGAGGGACTGGTGGCCTGAGGAAGGAAAAAGACAGGGAAGGAGACAAGCAAAAGGTGCTGAGAAGACGGAATGAACTGGAGAGAAGAAAAGGCAGGAAGGCAGGAGGGAGACGGAGAGCTGGGCGGAGTGAGCTGACCCATTGGCCAGGCTGTGACTCACACACAGACACCAGGGCCAGGGCCACCTGCCCCTTACCGAGGAACGCACCCTCCCTCCAGGGTGGACCTGCAGGCACAGTGCAGAGGGGCCAGGCCTGCCGGAGGGCTCAGCCTGTGCCCTGGAAGTGGTGTCCACATGCCCAGCGACCCAGGAAGGAGGAGGCCGAGTCCACACCACAGGCATGATCACAGGAGTAACTCAAAGATGTTCCCGCCTGGTTCCTCCCACAGAGACAGCGGGAGGAAGGCTTCCCTGGAAGGAGGAGGGACCGGAGAGGACCCTGCCTTCCTGGGAAGTGCGGAGCTGAGGGCAGAGGGCAGAGGGGCAGCGGGCCGCCTGTGGCTGCCGTCAAGCCACCCGAGTGTCACACACCCGCTCCTACCCCTTCCCAGCAGCCCGCAGAAGGGTGGGTGCACCGCCCAGTGGCCTGCCACTGACAGCAGCGTCCTGGATGTGCATGAACGTCAGTGAAGGAGACACACAGAACCACGCAGCCACTGCAGTGCCCCTGAAGCCGACCTCATGCAGCAGATGGGCAGGGCGATGGCTAAGTGCTGCGGGAGGAGGAGGCCCTGCTGATCCGGAAGAGCAGCCTGCACCCTTCCTGAAGGGGGGGATTAAAACAGGTCTGCTGTGCCCTAAAGCCACACCGGGGACATGGCTCCGGGAGGAGGAGGGCTGGGCCCAGTGCAGGGCTACACAGTCCCCTCCTCACAGCACGGGGACCACACACAGGCTGAGGCGGGTTACCTGCATGAGACACATGTCTCTGCTCACACCTGTCCGTCCCCACACAGATGCAGCCAAACGCGTGTGCCGGCATGCCCAGCCCTGCATGGCTGGTCCCAGGCCCCAGCAGCTCTGACCCACAGCCTCCCATCACACCTGGGACCCAAGCAGTTCAGAGGTGAAGCCAGTCGACGCAGGATCCCTAGATCCAGCTGACCCTCCGCGACTCTTTGGCTGTGATACATCCTACGACACAAGCACTACCCACCACTGCAGTCATTTCTTCCTAAGAATAAAATGTTTTTGCTAAAAGGCTAAAATGGAACTAATTCCCATTAAGTGGCAAAAATTAAAATTAAAACTGTCAATTATTAATAGACATTGGTTCACTCTTACCTGTCAGTCAGCTTCTGAAAATGAAAAGCAGATGCCACAGGGCTGGGGCAGGAGCTCAGCGGCAGAGTGCTAACCAACCCACACGCAAGGCCCAGTTCAGTCCTTGGCACCGTAAAACAAATAGATGAATGAAAAGACATCACCGTGACTGACTACTTCCTAGAGTCTGCTAGTCTGTGAAGTGTAAATGCTACTTCCTGGTGCAAACCCACCGCACGCCCAGCCAGCGGGGCCATGTGCAGGAGGGAGGCCCCTGCAGGTGCCAGCACGTCTGACCACACTCCACTGCCCTGGGCGCTCCTCTGACCTGTCTGTGTCAAAGTCCTGCTAACCAGTCAGTGCTATGCCTGGAAGCCAAGACGACAGCCTCTCACTTTATCAAAAGTGTAATATTCGTTTTTTTCAAAAGAAATACAAGCTTTCCCTATGTCAATACCATAAATATGTGGTACTGAGATGCATTATTTTATTTATTTATTTTTGCCGCTCCAGGGATTGAACGCAGGACCTTGCACTTGTGAGGCAGGCAGCAGCCCTACTGAACTAAATCCTTTGCCCAATGCACATACATTTTAAGAAGTTTTAGTACAGAAAAAAAGGGAGAAACAGCAGAACTCTTCATGAGTGGGAAACTGCACCGTGCACCCAAGGTGGACGGACAAACACATGTGACTCTGGCCCCGGAAGATGATTCCTGAGCTCTAGCAGAGGGCTCTGCCAGGTGGTGGCACAGCCACACCCAAGTTGAGCCCTGCGGAAAGCCTGCAGCAGGGGGTGCGGGCTCCCACCCAGCTCCCCACTCATGATCTGCAGAGGGCAAGCCGCTGCCTCCGGCCTCTCCCGGGCTCTGCAGGGTGAACACCAGGCTCCATCCATGAGGCCTCATGTCCCATGGCTAATTACTGGCAGGGCAGGGATTGAACCCTGCTCCCTGGGCTTCTGTCACAGCATGCTGCCAGACTCCGTGGCACTCTTAAAGAGAGCTGACTGGAAGGCCATCCTCTGCTCTGGTGTGGCTGAGGGAGCTCTAGTGCTGAGCCTCCCGCAAGGCTCCTCCCTTCGCTGTCAAGCTCCGTCAAACTGCAGCTCAGGCATCCTGCGGTGGGTCCCGCCCAGCACAGCAAGGGGAGGTTGGGCCTTGGCACTTGAAGTCAGTCACCGTGTGTCCGCATTCTGATCACTCAAGCAGCAGAGGCTGCGGCCTGCTCGGCTTCTCCTTGTTTCTGGTTGTGGTTGAACCTCAGCCTGGAGCTGAAAGAGGGAACTTCCAGCCGGCCACTGGAAGTGTGGGACTTCCACTGGGCTGTCCTGCACCCTCAGCCAGCCACTGGCACGCTTGCTGCTCCTCCTCCAGCCACAGGACCTAAGTGTCCCGGAAGACTCAGCTCCTGGGCACACGCTGGTATACGTGCTAGCTTCATACAGCTTCTAGGCAGACTCCCCAGCCCTGCCCACCGTACTGACTCACTCGGTGGGAGCGTCATCCAATCTCTGCCACCATCCTGGGGCCATGTGCCTACTCCACAGCCCAGTGCTGGATGGTGTTGGCACACAGCAGGTACCCAATGGAGACCGAGGAGTCACTGATGCCACCTGTGTGCCCATCAGGGCTCCAGGACCCGCTGTGGAGAATGAGCTGATGCTGGCCTCAGGCAGTGGGACAGGCACATCAAATCCATCCTGTGTTGCTCTGAGACAAACAATCCGGAGTCTGAGGCCCGTCGCAGGGGTGCCAGGGACCATGACGCAGCTGTCACCCAGATAGCAGTGGTATCACAGGGGCATGGCAGCACCTTGGTGAGGGTCCTGCAGATGGCATGGGGCTGTGGGAGGACAGGGCCTAGCAGACCAGGGCAGCAGTGGGGCCGGTTGGCCAGGCAGCAGCTCTCCAGGGTGCGCAGCACAACCTTTGCAGGCTGCAGGCTGCCTGGTGCAGCCTCCATGCTGCTTAGAGATGGGAGCAGGAGGCACGCGTCAGTGCGTGGAGGTGCCACGAGGCCAGGCTGCACCTGTGCCTGTGCCCTCTCCATGCAGACCTGGCAGCAAAGCAGGGCAAGGCCTCTCCTGATGAAGTCTGAGAGCTGCTCAGGCAGGATGGAAGGGTGGTCTGCGGGTGGGGAAGGCACTGTGCCAGGGCTTCATTGAAAGCCTTTGAAACACCTGGGCTTCACGTAAAGCCACAGCAGCACTGTGGGTCAGGTGAGACTGAGACTCAAAGCAAGCGCCGGAGGACGGACCGGAGGCTCTTGGCTCTAGGACCTGTCTCCAGTCTCACCGCTGGATGTGGATCTGCCCCACACTCCTCAGGACTGAATTCCACTGCAGGTCGGTGGGGTCAGCACCCCATGTCCCTCAAAGCCCACAGAGCCGCCACGCAGCCTGCTGGCCAATGTCCTGCCAGGGGACCTGCTGTCGCACACCACTGGGCCAGCAGGGACCGACAGGCCTGCACCTCCCACTGCCGCAGAACCCCAGGCTCCCAAACACATCTGCCCACCCCGTGTTCCTCTCTCTGAAACTCCTCTGGGGCTCAGGGATCATGGTACCAGCACCACAGAGGCTCAAGCTACCCCAGGCCTGCAGGGCCCCTGTGTGACGTGGCCGCAGGAGCTGCACATGCACTGGGAAGTGTCAGGGCATCCCACAGCCCTGAGGCACTGGGCTGGTCTAACCAGCATCAGAGCTCTGCTCAGCCCCCTTCCTGCCCCTGGCTGGCATGTGATCAGCTTCACCCTCCAGCTCCCCGAACCCTTCCCACAGCCTGCGAGGAAGCCAGCCAGATCCACGCTGGTCTCTGCCTGCCCCGAGCGACATGAGGACAGTCCGCCCTGCTTGGTTGCCTCTTCCTCTCCTTCCCCACCTTTCGAGTCCTCTGCCTCACCCTTGGGGCTCTGGGGAGAGGGGCAGCACCTTCTCTCTGCTGCAGACGAGAGTGTGACCTTGAACGCGAGAGGTCATGTCTGCCTCCCTGTCTTCCTCCACATAGCTCAGAGCCAAAACATCTGCTTGTTTCTAGGAAGGGAGGCAGGAGCCGCAGGCTGGAGCCGCGCCGGTCACTGAGGCTGGACCGCACTCCCCGTAAAGAGCCCAGGGACCTTGAGTCCACCACCGCACGGCCCCAGCAGGGTGGTCACTGAAAGGAAAGCTTTGGCCATGCGCCCGTATGCAGATCCAGTCAAGAAATGGGAAGAAAAGCAATATAAATGTTAATAAGAAATTGTTGGCTTTCGCTGTGACTTAGGCTGATCTACCGTGGCCCAGCAAAGGGAGGATTAGACAGCTGACGGGACAGGAAACCACAGGCTTGTCATGCTGAAGCCCAAGGGACTGTGGTTACCCGGGAGACGCCATCCCAGGCTTCCCAGGGTCTCCATGCTGGTGTGGAGGACGAAGCATGCACAGCCCAGGGAAGAACAGAAGGTGGTGACCACACAGCTTCATCCACACAGGCAGCCAAAGAGCCAGGAAGTGTGTGTGAGCCGGCGCCCAGGTGCAGCCGGGCGGTAAGTGGGCCCACAGGAGAGGCATGTTCCAGACGAGGACAGCGGCACCAGGGAGACACAGCCAAGCTTCTCAGAGGCCTGGGAGTGTCCCAGGCAGAGTCCTGGCAGCCATGGCCACGAACCACAAAAGGAGCCGAACACTGTCTCACAGAGCCCATGGAGTCACCACTGGAGGACAGGTGCCCTGCTCCACAGCACAGGTGTGCTCTGGTGAGAGCCTGGACGGAAGGTGTCCCCAGGAGCTCAGCGACAGGAAGGCCAGAGGGCTGTGGTTTGGCAGAGGCCAGAAGAAGCCCAGGGACACAAAGCAGCAAGGAAGCAGCCTCTCCCTTTATGGGTGCAGGAGAAGTCAGCCCCCCATGACATGCCAACATAAGCCCAGGATGGCGACAGAGCAGTATGCCCTTGAGCCAGCCCCAAGGACACAGGGGCTGGTGACAGAAATGGACACACACTGGATGCCAGAGGAAAGCGCAGAACAGTGAGTGGTGAGGACCTGCATGTCGGGGAGCTACCGGGTGCATGTCAGGGAGGGCCCTGGGCCTGCCAGGGGGGAAGCCCCAGACCCCATGGTTTTCAGTCCGAGGAGCCACTTCCTTCTAACTCTGCTTCATGGAGTCTCCCTGCCCTCATAAAGACGTAGAGACTTTGCTCGGAAGGTAGAGGCAGGAGGATTGCTGAGTCGAGGCTTGCCTGGGCTACACAGTGAGTTCCGGGCCAGCCTGAGATACTAGAAGGAAGAAGAATACCCATGGGCTGGCGGCTGCCTCACCCTTCCACATGTCGCCTGAGTAGTTGGGCCACGACCTGCACACCAGACCTGGGACTGGCCCGGGGATGCCGTGCATGACCAGGTCTGGCTCAAACACCCATCCAGGCAGCCTCCAGGGAGCAGGGAGCTATCCTGGGCCTCTCTGAGACCCCAGCGTCCTTCCTTGAGGTACACAGTTTCCATGGGGCAGCTACAGTGTGCTGTGCCCAGCAAGCCAAAGAGAGTAGACCCAGGGACTCCTCCTGCCTCTGCACTCAGGGGTCCGGCTGGCGACATTCTATACTCCTTACCCTCCCACACCGGCCTCACCCTGCCCACCTCCCCAGGGCCCCTCTCTGGCTCCTGTCCCTTGCTGCTGAAGGAATTGCCAGGTGATGCTGAGGTGCCCTGGACCTGTGCAAGCTGCTCTTGCACAGTGTCCGATCCCCGGGCCACGGCAGACACGCAGAGGCTCCAGCCAGGCAGCCCTGCTGTCAAGGCGCTGGACGCGGAGCCTGCTTTGAGGAGGGCGGCCAAAGGTCCTGGGCCAGCGCCTCACCCGCACTGAGCAGGAGGCTGCTGCTCCCTGTGCCCACTGCACACCCCAGGTAGCAGATGGGGAACAGCCGAGGGCCTCTCATGTACACGGCGCTCTGAGGCACACACACCTGCGGGCACCAGTGCTAGCTACTCCGTCAGCAGTGGGGAGCCCCGTGTCCCCACCCCAGCTGCCGTCTCTTCAAGGGACTGTTGGTGAGTCTGCGGGGTACCACGGCGAGGGGGGCTGTGCTGCCTCATCCTCTCACAGGTGGGAGGGCTCCCAGGGGCAGGGAGGCCCCAGCTTCCTGGCAGCCCCACAATGCCACCGGCACCTTGCTTCAGAGCCCAGTCCCCGGCTAGACAGGTGGGGCAGGGGAGACAGAGCAGAATCCAAACCCCACACATCCTGTCCACTCAGTGGCACAGATGTGAGGGCCGCAGCTTGCATTGTGACCAGCCAGCTCAAGGATGGGCTTCCCATGTACAGTGCTCTGTCCATCTGCTCCACAGGGCAACACTGAGCAAGCTGGCACTGTGAGGATGCCCGCTGCCTACCACCCAGCGCCTCCTGTGGGCCAGGCTTTGTACAGAGCACTTGACAACTCAACCCAGGTTACCTCACAAGACTGACGAGCGTGTGGTTCGTGTGGTTCCATGAGGGGCCCCAGAGAGCCCGGGACTCTGACTAAGAAACATCCCACCCACAAGTGGATCCGGACACAGGCTGCCCCTTGCCCAGGTGGTCACAGGCAAGTTTTCTAGAGAAGACAGTGCCCTGCTCCGCTATCTCCTCACAACACACAGTCTGCCACAGCTGCATGGCTCCCACTCCAGCCACCAGTGCTGGCTCCGCCTTCCGAGGCTGCCTCCTCTCCCAAGGGAAAGAAAGTGTGCATCTGGCTCAGCCCACACCACACATAGGCCCCGGGCTGAGGCGGCAGGCGCCTCAGGGCACTGTCTGGGCCTCGGGGCACTATCTGGGGCCTGGGGCACCGTCTGGGCCTCAGGGCACCATCTGGGGTGTGTGTGGGCGGCAGCTCCTAGTCTCTGGTGGAAAGTGAAGGGCCTTGGGCCCAGAGAGTTTGCAGGTTCCAGCTCCGGTGCTGCCCAACACCTGGAGAGGCTGGTCTTGGTCTCCGAAGAGCCCTGAGCAACAGCTGCTGCTGCTGTAGATACCCCCTGGAAGGCAGGAGACACTGCAGAGAGCATAGGGCAGAGATGCCGCCCCACGGAGGAGACACAGGCCCCAGACCACAGCACTGTGCGCAGAGCTCTGCGAAGTGCTTCGTAAAATGCAGGCCCGAAGCCCGGGAGCAGCCTGATCCTGGCCCTGCAGAAGCCACCCATAGGGCCTCATGGCCTACTGCTGCCTGAGGACACATGAGCACCCACAGCCAGGGTGACCCCATCACCAGCAGGAGGGCGCCCCCTGAGTCACACTGCACCGATGAAGGTGCGGAGGTGACAGGCAGCACATGCACTGCTCCATTCTGACCTAAGAACCACTGACTGAGCCCTCCTGGCCCACGCCTTCTGCCACCCTTGCAGCCAGGCGACCATCTTCCTGGCATCAGCAAAACATAAAGATGCCAGGGTATCGAGAAGTCCCATCACACAGAACAGTCCCAAGCCAGCTGTGGCCAGCCAGGTGCTTTTCCCTTTGTGCCTGGAGGGCCCTCCAGTCCTGAAGGCTGTGAATGACACCACCCTGATGGGCCTGGCCACCCTGGCAGTGCCCAGCCCTGGCCAGCTGGCACGTGAGCCCCACATCCTCTGCTCTCCACCTGCTCTGCCTCCCAGCCTCGCTCCCCGCTCCCCATTCCTCGCTCTTTGGAAGTGAAGAATTTTTTTAAAAATATCAAGGTGCTTGGAAAGAAAAGTGACAGTTTGTAAATTTCCTATTTGGCCCTGTCTACCTGAAAAGATGACGATGAGTCTGAGAGGAAAAGAGGACTAGGCTTTTCCTGGTTTCCAGATGGAGCCACTGGCACCCACTGGCACCCAACACCCATGTGGCTGATATCTCCACTGCTGAAGTTGAGGGGCCTTGGGGTGAGCACCTCACAAAGTCCACAGCCTGAGATGTCTGAGAAGCCAAGGCACAGATGATCAGGACAGGATGTGGGCTTCATGCTGGAAAAGACACCAAGGCGTCACCAAGGGATACAGAGCGGTGCCCTGGAGAATGATGGCCCCAGGTCAAAGCCACGCCCCAGCTGTGGGCAGCAGGCTCAGGCTCAGTGTGCCCACGTCACCAGTGAGCCCACAGGACTCCCAGACTGACAGGACAGATGCTGCTATGCGAAGACCATGCCTGCGTGCCAGACCAGGGCTGTCACAGGAAAGGGCAGCACGGAAGGTGGCAGGGTGTGCGTGTGCAGAGGGCTGGATGCAGACTGCAGCTGAGTCAGCTGTGCCAGGTCTGGCCACAGTGCCCCCAGGAGCCACAATGGCACTCAGGCATGGCATTCCTTCTGGGGATGGCCACAGCAAAACAACTACCCTCTGGGACTCACTGACAGAAACGTGTGGTCTCCAGTTTGGAGACTGCCCGAGGTCAAGGTCTCAGCTGGGCTGGATCGCCAGAGGCTGCAGCCAGGAGCTGCTCATGCTGCCTTCGCCACCCTCTGAGCCTGTCATTTCCTCCATTCACAAGGGCACCATCATGCCAGACCAGGACCTACCCGAAGGCCTCCATTCTATCTCCCAACACAGGACACTCGGAGTCCCTGGCAGTCAGACCTTCAGTCCAGGGCTGCCATGTGTGGGCTCCTTTGAGCCCACCTGTCACCGTGTCTCTAGAGCTCACAGAAAGCTAATGATTGTGACCCGGTTAGATCTAGAGCAGCCCCAGCATCTCCTGCTGCTGTGGGGCTGCCTGGGTCTGGGGCGCTGTGCTCATCTGCAGACTTGTGTATGCACACGTTCACAGCAGCACGTGCTGCAGGATGGGGGCCTGGTCAGGAGGGGGCTTTGGGCCCTGACCGGGAAGACAGGGTCCTTGTCTCTACCCCTCCACCTCTGTCTCCAGACTACATTTCCTGCCTTGAAGCCAGTGGACCAGGATTAAATCTTCTAAACACAGGAGTCAAAAGAACATCTGTAAGGTAAGCATATCACAAATGCCATGCCGTCCATGCTGCAGAGTGGAGCCAAGATCCATGTTTCCAGGCCCATGTTTCCAAGGTCTTAAGACCTTGAGAACACAAACCCACCACTCTCCACAGCTGCAGAGGATGGTGGGGCAGCCTGTGCCAACTGCTGATTTGTGGATAAGGGGACGAAGGCTGAGGACAGCCAAGGAGCATGGCAGAAGGCTGCAGGCCTCAGGAAAGTGTGGGAACTCAGACCCAATCCCACCATGATGAACTCCCCCAGTCACCTGAGTCCAGTGCACCCAGCCTGTCCCCAAGCACACACTGCACTCTGGAAACAGCAAAGACGTCCCGCCAAAGTGCATTGTCTATTGTCCTGGGAGGGCTAGAAAACATGCAGAGGCCCCTGTAATTCACTCCATCCCTCAGTAGCTGCCAATTTTAAGAAGGGAGTGAATAAAGTTTCATTTGCAAACTTTAAAGGCCATTTAGCTGTGGGATTATAATAGCCTCCCACGAGCCACAATTTGATTGATGGCTGTCCTCTAAATCGTCCTTCACGCTTCCTCAAGGTCTTTCAGTGTTGCTTAGAATAAACCATGACAGAATAATTTCCTAATAAATATTTGCTTCTCAGATAGGTGGGTGGATGGATGGATGGATGACTGGTTGGATGGCATGAATGGATGAATGGAAGGAAGGGAGGAGAGAAGGAAAGAGGAAAGGGAAGGGAAGAAAAAATGAATGGATGGGGAATGGGTACATGGATGGTGTGGATGGATGGATGAATGGATGGATGGATGGATGGATGGATGGATGGATGGATGGATGGATGGAGGATGGCTTGGTGGGTAGGTGGGTAGATGGATAGATGGGTGGATACCTGGGTAAATTGATGGGTGGGTGGTTGGTTGGGTGAATGGATGGATGGATGAGTAGGTGAGTGGATGGATGAGGTGGGCAGATGGATGGGTGGATAGATGGGTGGATGGAAGAGCAGGTGGGTGGATAGATGGATGGATGAGTAGGTGGGTAGATAGATGGGAGATGGATGAGTAGATGAGTGGATAGATGAGGTGGGCATATGGATTGGTGGATAGATGGATGGATGAGTGAGTAGGTGGGTAGATAGATGGGTGGACAGATGGATGGATGAGTAGGTGGATGGATGAATAGGTGGATAGATGGACAGATGATGGATGGATGAGTAGCTGAGTGGATGGATGGGTGGATAGATGGGTGGGTGGATGGATGGATGTGTGGGTGGACAGATCGGGGATGAAGGGTGGATGGGTCAACAGATGAGTGGGTGGGTGGATAGGTTAAAATAACCCTGATAGGCCCTGACCAGCTTTAAATTTGATTCTGTTCTAGACAGTGACAAAGAGAGACCACTGTTCAATAGCCAAAAGGAACATCAGACCTGGGCCAGCACCTTCCTCCGCCAGCCTGTATGTCAGGGCAGCACCGCCAGCTCCACAGTACAGTGTCACCAAATGGCTGGGTGGCATAAGACTGTGCCTACCACAGCCTGAGGCAAAGTCCCTGAAACCAAGCGAAATGACCCCTGATAATTACACCACACCTCTTTGATGTACTTTCTCTGTTCATCAGCCCCTTTCTGTGTGGAAAGAAGTAAGGAAACCACCAGCATTATCTCAGCAGTGTTCCTGCTATCTGTGTCCCTATCTGGGGAGTGCTGCTGTCATTCAGCACATGTCTGTCTGAGGAGCTGTAGGAGCAGGAAACCACTCTGGGCAGTTTCCGGAGATGCAAAAGACAATAGCTCCTGACAGCAAAGCATTCACAAGAAACTCAAGGAGATAAAAATACTCAAGAATGCAGAATAATGTAGTACAAATTGCATTAACAAGTTAAGCCTCTGAAGAACACTCAGGAATCAGTCTAGGGATAGGAATTTAAGAATAAAGGCTTCTCAGAAACTATGGCTTTCATGAATCCAGGAGTGAGATAGGAAACTAAAGCTAGAAACTTTACCCTAGAAAGTGGCCTGGTGGGATCCGGGTCATGCGCGGACAAGAGCTGTCCAGGGTGCTGCGTGGACAAGAGCTGTCCAGGGTGCTGAGCAAGTTATGATCAGCGAGGACAAAATGAAAGGCCGAAAGCCAAACTGTGTGTCCAGGGCAAGGAGATAGGATGTGAGCTGGCTGAAAAGATCAGGACTGATGACAAGCAGCAGGTGTGTCAGTCACCTTTCTACTGCTGTGACAAAGCAACTAACACACAAGTTACAGCAGCAATAATTTACTCTGGCTCAAGGTGCCAGCAGATTCAGTCCATGGTCAGCTGTTACCAGGGCAAAAAAGAACATGGGGGAAGGGAAGGGCCAGAGGGATGCTGCTCAGGCAGAAAATGAGGGGTGGGCCAGGGCCAAGAGTCATGTTCCCAACTGTAGTGTGGTCACCTTTGTACTCCAGCCAGACCCCACCTCCAACAGCACCTGCAGATATGCACTCACCAAAAGCCACACCCACAGGGGAGGCGAGAGCCCCACTCCACTCATTGCCACAGCCCTACTTCTGAACACTGAGCCTTTTAGGAGATGGTTTTATTCTATTTTGCTGAGGTACTGGGGACTGAACTCTAGGGCACTCTACCACTCAGATACATCCCCAGCACCTTTTCTGTTTGACTTCAAGACAGATCTTGCTAAGTTGGCCAGGCCAGCCTTCAATTTGCAATCCTCTCGCCTCAGTCTCTAGAAGAGCTAGGGTTACAGTGTATGTTGCTGTACTGGTTACAAATAGTCCCTTTAACCTGAAGCATTCAGCCTGGCACAAGGAGCTCCAGGAAGCCATTCAGCATCTTCTTCCAAGGGAATGAAGTGTGGCAAGTTTCTGGGGAACTGACAAGGTGGCAGCGTGCTATGCCTGAGGAAGGATCACGGTGAGGCACGAAGGATCTCAGGGCAGAGGGTGGACTTCAGGGGGCATCTCCCCAACAAAAGAACAGGGTAATGGATGATTCACACTGCATGTTTCTCTCAAAGGAGCAGTCACAACTATTGGAAATTTGCAAAGCAACAAACCACAGCCCTGGAGAGACTTTTGAGGGCAAGGCACACCCAACCCTCATCTCAGAGAATCAGATACTGCAGGACATGGCAGACATTGGACTCCAGCCTGGCCCCAACAGGACAGAGCAGTTTCCCCTGTGAAGAGGCAAGACAAGGCGGAGAGGGAGGAGACCCACTTTCTGCACCAGGGAAGAGGCTGTGCAGGAGCCCAGTGGCCACACATGGGGTGCCCATCATTCTTAAACTCACAAGCCAGGGGCTGAGGGGTCTTGAGAGGGGAAAGAACAGACCAAACCACCCAGACTGGGCTGGTGTGACCTCCATCACAGATGCTGACCTGCCAATTGCAACCCGGTACCCTCCACTCCATAGTCAGTCATGTCCTGATGCACCATGGAGGATGGGCCAGGACTGCTCAATTCCCTGCAGAGAGGGAGCCGGGGCCCAGGATGAGACTGACCACACGCAGACAAACAGAGGCAGGGCAATACCACAGGGGGCCAGTAGGTGGCTGTGTGCTAAACTCTTTTCAAATTTGGGTTCAAGTCTCTTAATCTGTAAATGATTAATCTGCATATTTGTTTACTCTTTCTCCTTGATATTCGGTGTGTAAAGTGAGGCCCCTTTCTCTGTCAGCAGAAGAAGAATTAGTACATTCATTACGTAGAATGTCATGGTGGCTCCTCACAACACCAGGGATATTGCTCTGTGATCAACTAATCCCACTACTAGGTGGGGATTTCAAGGAACTGAAACCAGTGTGTTGAAGAGATATTTCCATTTATGTGGTCAGTGCATCATTATTCACAATAGATGAAATCGGAGCACATTATGGCATGTGAAATAAATCAAGCATAACAGAGACAAACACTGCATGTCTTCACTCACCTAGGGAAGCTGAAGGGTTTTGCCCAAGACTGGAGGGCAGCCTGGGCCACTTAACAGGCCCCTCTAAATGAAAACACAAAAAGGAGTTCAGCCTGGGCTCGGCCTGGGTTCAACCCCAGTCCCAGAGGAAATAGAAAGTATCAGCAGAAAGCAAAGGCTCCATGGCAATGCAGGACCAGAGCACCCAGCACTACTGGAAGCAACCAGTGGTGCCAGCAGTGCCAGCTGTCCTCACTCAGACAGGAAAATTCACTTTGCTTTGGGCTATGGCAGGCAGGTTTTCTGTGACTCATTTGACATTTTCAACTGGAACTTGAACTTGGGGTATACACTGCTCAGCTGAGCCTGGTATGTTCTTCCCCCCTAGGCAGACAGGTAGCCTTCTGTCCTGTGACAGAACCTCTGAGGACACAGTAGAAGGGAGGCAAAGATCCTGAGGTTCCCTCCATGTCCACCAAGTGAGGCAGGAGCATGGTGGCAGAAGGGCCTGGCGGAAGGCAGCTGCTCGCCTCAGGCAGCCTGGTCTGAAGGAGAGAAGGACCTGGGAGCCTAAGCTCCTCCTCCTGCTCCATGCCCTGGGCTCTCTCCTGGATGGAGTGCCCACTGTCAGAGGTCCACCCACAGGCCTGTCATCACTAGAAGCTCTCACAGACACTTATTAATTCCCTAGGTACGTCTCAGCCCAACCAGCTGACAGCCAAGACCAACTCTCTGGGGTGATCACATCACTAGTCTTTTTTTCCGCCTTCCCGTCTCCTTTATGCACGCAGTTATCCATCATGCATCCATGAATCTCTTCTTTGTTCCTTCCCAGTGCACATGTGACCAACCATCCTACCCTTCCCTGTGACTTCTCCGCATCCATCATCCATCTATCCATCCCTTGCTCCTCTGTGAGTCATCTATCCAATCAGCCCTTCCTCCCTCCTCATCTATCTATCTATCTATCTATCTATCTATCTATCTATCTATCTATCTATCTATCTATCTATCTATCTATCTATCTGTTTGTCTGTCTGTCTGTCTATCATCTATTCTCCATCTACCTATTATCCATCTATCATCTATTCTCCATCTACCTATTATCCATCTATCTATCATCTATTCTCCATCTACCTATTATCCATCTATCTATCTATCTATCTATCTATCTATCTATCTATCTATCTATCTATCTATCTATCTATCTATCATCTATTCTCCATCTACCTATTATCTATCTATCTATCTATCTATCTATCTATCTATCTATCTATCTATCATCTATTATCCATCCATGCCTCACTGCTCCCTGACTTGTCTCTGATCAGTCACCAATGGTTTCACCCAGGGCATTTCTGGAGGAAGATTCTATAAATCTGCTCTCAGCTTTTTGTTTTCTGGTTGTGACAGGCCCCAGACTTCCTTCCCTGGTGACTCCAGACTTCCAGGGGGTCCAAGTATGATTTTGCAGAACTAAAACAAGGACAAACATCCAGAGGAGCTGCAGAGGCCCTCTGTGGTGCCCTCTCCAGGACACTCCAGCCCCGGTGGGACCTGATGACAGCACTGTGCCCTGGGCACCCTGGAAGCTTGGGCCTGACCATGCTGTCTTTGTGACGCTGCCCAGCCCTGGCCAGCAGATTCCCAAGTCTTCCACACACTCTGTGCCCAGCACTCTCCACCCATGTCCCAAACTCCAATCCCGATGCCTCCTCCACACCATTCTGTCTCCAGGAGCAGGGGTGGGCTCCCTGCTGGCCTCTGTGCCTGCCTGTGCCCTCCTGCCCATCGCTCTGCTGGCATCACTGCTTCATTCCTCCCTCTTAGCAGCATAGGGTCCTGTTCATGATCGCTGTGCTCCTGGAAGAGTTTTCAAAGTCTCTGTGGGGCTCAGCCACAGCCTGCAGGGAGACGGCACTGTCCTGGGCTTGCCAGCGTGGCTGGGCACCTTTCTTCCCTTGACCAGGCCGAGGCACTGTGTTTTCACACAGTGGACTCAGGCCCTGAGTCAGCATCTTGGCTAACTGTCCATGGAGCAAATGTCCACAGACATTGACACCCATGGTGGAGTCCAACCCACCCCTCAATGCCACCAACACAGTGACCCTGGGGGCTGCATCACACTAGAGGCCAGGAGACGCCACGGACACTCACCAATTTTTAGAGGAACTGGGTCAGAGAAATTGGAAGGCGCAAAGTCAGGCTAAGAAAACAAACAGGCAGGAGGCTGTTTAGAGGAAACCTGCTCACTCTGACTCACTCTGAGAGTAATTAATGTGTTGACTGGGCTCCTGGAGGTGGACACAGAGGCTGAAGCCACAATTATTTCAACACTCGGGTTTTCCTTGATGGAAGTCAGCACCTGAGAGCCGGTGGGTCTCACAGCCCGGGGATGGGATCCCTCCCTATGGAGACAAAACAGCTTCCCAGCCCACTTCCAGTTCCCACCACAGCTGGCTTCCACCTGCCTGGATGGCGCTGCCACTCCTGAGAGGAGCTAAGTGGCATCTCCTGGACAGGCCTGGCACTTCCCTGCCATCCTCCCTGCCACTGACCATAGCAGCCTGAGTCTTGACCAGAAGTGGGAGCTGGCGCAGCAACCCACAGTGCAGGGCCAGTGGGGCCTCCTGGGCCATTTTCACTGAGGACGCAAGTGAAGTTGGAAGGGCAGGCCAGGCATGGGCAGCAGCCACAGAGCCGGTGCTGGAGGCCACACAGGGTTGCGCATGAGAGCAAGCAGGGGAAGCTGAGCAGTGGCAAGGAGGTGAAAGAAGAGAGGAGGGACAGTGAGGGGGACAGGCAGCGAGCATGGCCAGGGACTGACCGGAAGACGGGCAATGGGCGCCACGCCACCCCACAGGGCAGGGCCAGATCCGCAACGTGAGGCACACCCACTGCTCCCTGTGCCCGGTTTCTACACACAGCCTTCTCCAGGTCACCTGCCAACTACAAGACTGCGCACCAGAACTCATGTCCACACCAGACACTTTTTGATCTGTGCACAAAGGTCAGTGCTTCCAAAATGAGAAAGGCCTTCCTTCAGCAAACAGGCAAGCAGCGCATCTGCGCTGGACCTGGACCCAGTGCTGGGCTCAGGAAACACCACTCTCTGGCCCACCCAGAGGGTGTGGAGGCAGAAGGAGCATCTGAGCTCACACCAGGGAGGGTCAGCAAACAGACAGGGATGGTGCAGCCACGCAGCCAGGGCAGGCTGGACGCGGCTGAGATGTCATCCCAGGAAAGCCACGGCAGAAACCACACCGACGTCCCACCAGCAGCCTGGCTGGACGGGATTGGCTGGCTCGGTGTCGGAAAACCTACTCACAGGGCAGATGGCGCGGCAGGCGTGCTCCGAGAACCTCCGACACCCATGTGCATTGTCTGAGGCTCAGGACGCCCGTGTACACTGGTGGGAGAGCGAAGCCCGGGTGACAGCGTGGGGCTTGTGACACAGAAGAGAAGTGGGTAGAGCCGCACACAGTGGCCCTCACAGGGCTCCAAGGTCTGGCTGTCCTGACCCAGTGCAGGGCAGAGACAGGGCCGGGTGTCAGAAGGGGCTGCACAGAAACCAGGGCCTCAGCAGGGCCTGGGCGTGCAGGAGGGAGAGAAGTCTGGTGCAGGCGCCACCTGAGCCCACACAAGACCCAGATCTGCAGCAGGGAGGGCCTGAGCTGGGAGTGGGACCCCGGCCCAAGACATGCTGACCACACGGCAGCAGCAGGCGGGGGCTCGGCAGTGCGCTCTGCACAGCACATCTGGCCCCTTGCCAGGGAATGCGCTGCAGGGTCTGCTCCGCGGAGGAGAACTGGCCACTCTGTGCAGTGGGCATGGACAGGCTGACTCCCCACTGGACGTGTCACTAGCCCTCCTTCTCGCCGAAACCGTCACACCTGCAGAATGTAGCAAAGTGTCCCGGGTCTACTAGGAGGACGGGGGACAGCCGCGGTGCAGGACAGTCAGGGGACAGCCGCTGGCTTACCCCCATTACAGATGTGCCACTCCCCTGAAGGCCCGGGGCAGCGGGTCAGGCAAGGCCCACGACTGCACCCATGCCAGCATATGCCAAGAAGAATCACACTGTGAGCAGGACAAAGAGCATCTCCAAAGAGCACCCCATGTGGCAGGGTGTGGGGGGCTCCCGTCAGCTCAGGCTCAGCACAGGACGTGGAAGGCTGCAGGTGGCACCCAAGGCCAGCATCCGCTCAGCAGCCCCTCTGCCAGGGAAAACCTGATGCTCTGGTGCAAGTGTACCTCTGCTTGTCCTGATCGGAACATGAAGCCAGTGTGCAACCCCATGCACGCTTCACGGACAGCGGTGGGAGCTGCGTGGGAGGAGGGAAGGGCCTCGTTCATTTCAAGTTGCCAAGTGGGTGCTGAGGACAGAGATGTGGTGATGCTGGATGCAATGGCGGATCTTGGGTGCACACAAGGCGTGACAGGTGCAGACCACTGTGACATGCAATGCGTCTGGGGTACTCTGGGAGGGACAAACGCACTGTCCGCAGCCCTGAAAGGCAGCGGTACGCTGCTGACACAGGCAGAGAGAGCTTCAGGGTGGTGATGATGCTCGGGGAATGGAAGGGAATGTGGTGAACTGGAACCAAAGGCACAGAGCCTGGAGGCGAGGAGGGGGTGCCGGCCAGCTGCAGTCACCTGAGGGCCTGCAGGAGCAGGTGTGATACAGCCTGTGTCGCCCTGGCCCAGCTCCCCGGGGCCAGGCCAGGCTGGCATCAGGGTTGGGTGGGCTCCAGAGCCAGGGTTGGGGTAAACTGCCCCAACCAAGTGGCAAAGCATAATCAGGGCAAGAGCTTGGAAGGGAAACAGGGTCCCACATGGCCCTGCCTGACACTGACCTCAGCGCCAGCAGTGGGCAGGATGGATCAGAGCAGAACCCCCTTCTCCCTTGGACCCGGTCACTATTTCTCGCTGTGCTCGATGGGTCCTGCTGTTCATTCCAAGAGAAATAAATACCCACTTAATGGCAAAGGATGTGAACACAAAGTTAAAGGTGAGCTCTGCGTTGGGTGAGGGCAACAGGGAAAGCACCACGGAAGGTCGATCAGCCGCCACAGGAGCGAGGCAGACAAGGATGGCTGCGGGGTGCAGGACAGGCAAGGACGGACCCCAAGGGGCCAGCGGGAAAAATGTGGCTTCTGACAACTTGGAAACCATTGGCCAGCATGAAGGAAGCCCAGAGGCACTGCGCGGGCTGGCTGCTCGGAGCTGGGCATGACCTGGGTGACCGGGACCCTCAGACCAGCCTGCCACAGACGGGGGCAGCAGAGGGCACTGACAGCTATGGCAACCAAGCTGAGCAGAGAAGGGGCAGCACCAGACCGGGGGACACCCCTCTGCTCCACCCATGCTGCAACCACGAGCCAAGCCAGGGCCCGATGGGAACGAGGGGTCTTGGGCGCAGTGTGGCCGTGTCCGACCCACGTCTTACTTTACCTCCTTCTGTGTTTGGTGGTGCTGGAGACGGAACCCAGGACGGGTGCGCTGGGCATGTGCTCGCCCCTGGGCTGCACCGTCCTCATTTCCCGAGACAGGGCCTAACCAAGGTGCCCTCACACGTGATCCTCTTGCCTTGGTGTCCCGCATGGCTGAGGTGGGCCTGTGTCATGTGGACAGGTGAAAGGGGGATGGTCTGGGACATTCCTGGGATCCCCGAGCCCTGGAGCGTGAAGGGTGGAACTGCAGACCGGTGGCTGGTGCGATCCATGTGGGAAACAAGGCGAAGGTCAGGGAGAGGGGAGCGGAAACCCAAGGCTGGGCAGGTCTGGTCCCTGCCTGGGGAGGCGGCTAGCGGCGGGCAGCAGAGCTGGCAGCCAGCACTCCCCGGGCAGCCCGGAGGTGCTGTGGGGTCCTAGCAGAGCACGGCCCAAGCTCCCGGGGCTCACAGCAAACTGCATGTCCTCACCAGCTGAATCCAGACTGGACCCGACCCCAGTGACCTGCGCAGGGTACTCTGAGCTGGTGCCACAAAGCTGCAACCCGCCCCCTGGGGCCCAGCACTTCTGTGTGGCAGCTGCCTAGTTCACACAGGTGTCCCAGGTTCGGGCTGGCGCCACCCCATAGCAGGACCCCAGTCTATACACGCAGGTCTCAGGACTGATGCTATGAACAGCTGGTTGACAGAAAGGTGATTAATTAGACACCAAGGAAGGGAAATCGGTCTTAGCAGGGTGACTGCCTAGTCTGCAGCTGGCCTGTTTTTTCAAATTTTGCAAAGGAACGTTGGCCACTGGTTTTTGGGGACCACAGGGAAGACACGGTCATATGAGGGGGAGTGAAGAGCTGCACTGTACAGCACAATAGAGAGGAAGTGGTGAAGCGAGGGGCTGGAGACGCAGAGGGAGCTGAGGGGACCCCAAGACAGAGCCCAGACAAGCCCTGGTCTCTGAGGAAGCAGCTGGGGAGGGGGGTGCAGGGACACTGGATAGCCTGGCAGGAAAGACGGCCTGGAAAGAGGGCATGGGAGAGGAGCAGGGAGGATGCAGGGCCCAAGGACCTGCCCGAGGTCTACGCACAGGCTGACCTGGTGACCGTGCACCGCTGGGGGTTTCGTGCCCACTGTCCCATCACACAACAGCAAGAGCCAACGCAGAGGGCAGGACCCAGGCTGCGTAGCTCCACAGAGAGGCCTGGCGCAGCCCCACCAGCTTGCGCTGCTGCAGGGGCTGTCTCTGTGCTGACCAGCTCTCCGCAGTGGCAGGAAAACCAGCAAAGCGCCTGCGGAAGACGCAGCCACTGGCTCAACAGCTAGTCCATGGATGCTCCTCACGGGCCCCACAGGCGTCAACCGGGAAAGGACGAGGAGGTCTGTGCAGGGCTCTGTTGTTGCTCAGCTAGATGGTGCCTTCCAAGATCGTCTGGTCCACCGAGCAGTGATTCCACTGAAGGACAGGGGTGGACAGGTGGACGTTAGATGGACAAATGGACAGATGGAAGGATGGATGGAGAGAGGGTTACAGTCCAGGTAACCAGAGGAGCGTCAGTAGCTGGGACCACCTCATCACCACGCCCTAAGTGGCACCAGGCGATGAGGGCTGAGCCAGGAGATGCCCAGCAGCAGCCTTCCTCTCAGAGAGGAGCTGGAGAAACCCCAGCTCCCTCTCCTCCCTGCTTCCCACCAGGGTCCTCCCACAGGAAGTCCGTGGGGCCTGCACCGGGTCTGGAGGAAGACGAGGAGCAGGGTGGGAGCAGTACGCGGGACCAAAGACCACAACCGGTGTGTGGTGCAAGGTCCCCGGGCAGGAGTTGGCAAATGAGGTTCTTTGCCAGAGGAAAGCGCCGGGAGGCTTGCTCAGTGTCACGTGCCTTGTACTCAGCACAGATCCCAGCACAGACACTGCACAGGCTGAGCCCGTGAGGAGGGAGATGAAGACGAAGTCAGTGAACCTGCAAAGTCAGTCACTATACGAGCTGGGTATGGGGTGTACCCCTACAATCCTAGCACTCGGGAAAGCTGAGGTAGGAGGGTCGCCAGTTCAAGGCCAGCCTGAGTCACATAGCAAGACCCTGTGTCAAAATAAAATATAAAAATGGACTGGGGCCGGGTGTGGTGGCTCACACCTGTAATCCCAGCACTTGGGAGGCAGAGGCAGGAGGATTGCTGAGTTCTAGGCTTGCCTGGGCTACATAGTGAGCTCAGGGCCAACCTGAACTATAAAGCGAGACCCTGTCTCAAAAAAAAAAAAAAAAAAAAAA